>JAKWJA010000804.1:0-84130 GCA_027704765.1 Solanum habrochaites
CCCGGGACTACGCTCTGATGCCATCACGACGAACCAGCATCCATGACGGTCCGTCGTGGGACTTTCGTAGTCCCACACTAGGTCATACTTCCCCATCTGCCTTAGCAGCTTCAACATGTATGCCACCTACGAACCGTCACAAGCTCGACGGGGACTGTCACAAGCTTTTCGTAGGGTGGTCTCCTTTTAAATTTCGTCGCTCAAAAACGTTGAGCGTCATCTTTGACGATTTCCTGCACAATAAGGAGAAAACTTACATAAAAAGCAATACAAAAGGCTTTTGGCACACACAATTAAGGAAAAAACATTAAAAATATACGTGAAACACGGTCATATCACATTCTCACAGTATAATGTCAAAACATTTGGGGGGTGGGTTATTAACGCTCCATCGCCGAACTTTACCACCACATTGCCGAGGTGACTGCGTAGGTGATATATCAAAATGTGAGAAACATTTAAAATCAAATTAATGTTCATACGGAGACTCTCAGGGTCCTTGATGCAATTCAACCTAATGGATGTTCATTTTTCTTTCATGGATTTGAGAGATTTCATTTGTGGGTCTATTGAGGTAGGGTTATTGGGTTAGGCATGGCAGGTTTTTTTGAAATTTGGGTAAAAAATTGGTCAATTGGGTTGTTGCATAGGATTGTTAACGTGTACAACGATCAGTTTCTTCTTCCGTTAGTCCTGACTAAAGGGGTAAATGTGTTACTGAATCTACTTATAAGGTAAGTAGTGTTTTTGTGATCGAAAGTATGACTAAAGGGTTATTGACATACCCCTTTTTAAAAAATGGTGGTCGGGTATATTTGTCCCTTTTTCCCTTAATTTATTTAGTGCAAATTTTGATATAATCCCAATTAATTCCTATGACCCAAAAGATAAAAATAAATCACAAGAACACCTAAAAAACTAGTATGTATACCACACATATATTCATATATGAAAAAAGAATATAGGTCCATTTAGACGTGGCAACGAAGTCAGTTAAAAGGATCCCAAATTTACCAATTTTGACTTTTTCGTCAAACAAAATGAGCCCATCTTGATTGATATCTGCTTCTGTACAATCAGTACCGTACTCTAGCCGGCTACACCCAATCAAATTGTGATTTAGACGGCCCTATGTTATTGAGCCTTCAACAAGTTTCAACACCCTCTACTCATCCTCAATGTCATCAGGTAAGAAATCGTAGAATGAAGATCTAATCATGGTGTGGTAAAAAAACCCTATAAAAATCAAGTATTCTGACTACTACTAAGCCTCAACGTCCCTTAACACTAAAGAAAACGTACTTCAAAAAGTGGGGAATCTTCATAACTGTTTTGTGAACTTTGTCAAAATGTTTGCTGTGTTAACACACAATGATGTGTGGACAACTAAAATTGACATTTAGTCGTGTAATTGTGAGAACAACGCCAAATAAAATTATATAGGCCTAAAATTTATTACTGATCCCAGGAGATGATTTTCTAGGAAAGTGCTTGACTTCTTATTCAGAAAAATAAGAGAACTTTAGACATAGGCGAATTCGATAACTGACATCAGTTATTTCCTTATGCGCATGTCAAGAGAAGGCCATTAGATGATTTACATGAGGATGATTTTAATAAGGAAGTGCACAACTCTTATTTCCGCTTGGAATTTTTAGATATCAATCAAATCTATGTCAGTTTCATGTTTTTTCTATGGCGAGTAAAGGAGCCATTTGACTAAACTAATTGTTCTGGCTTTGCAATAGTTATTCATTAGTTTATGGATTATATTGTGGTACAATGGTTTGATATCTTAGAGAAGATTCCTAGCTTAGTGGAAATAATCCTAAGTGTTTTGAAGACTTTGTGTCCTGTATCATACTAAATGGCTTGCCTTTGGAACGCTCTGGTGCAGAACGTCATCTAGTTACATTAGTAGGTAATTAATTGCCTTTACTGAGCAGGCATCATTTAATGTGAGGCACATATCAATGATTGACCCTAGTGAGGAGTGCCCGAGTGCGGAATGAACATATGAAGATGATGATGCGTAGAAGAGAGACGACGGAAGGTGGCATGAAGAAAAGGGAGGAACCTCCATGATTCAGAATCTTCATGATTTGAAAACGTCAAGTTTGTTTCCGTACAAAAAATAGAAATTTGGAATCCATATTCACTTATATGTAGTCGATTGTGGTTAAAAACAGTATGTATGGTCTTTTATTTGATTTCAATTGTATTTTTTAAGTTGGTGAAAAAACAATATGTGGTATCTATATGTTTGAATTAATTATTGAGTCATATTTGGATGGGATCTAGCTATAAATTCATATTTTCCAATGTAAGTCTAGACCAAAATGCTTAAATCTTCTATTTTTCCGACAAGTTTTTCTATATTATATAGAGTCCAGGTTTGTCTGACCTACTATCAAGCCCATATATCTTTTATCATGAATCGCTTGTTCAATTTATCATTTACCACATCACTTATTAAATCAAAATGGTTTGTCCCGCTAGTGATATTTTTCATTTTGCCATAAACCGACCAAACTTTGAAACGCCTTACAAAAGTTTAAGTCCTCCTTACTTAAGATGAGTTTTTGTCGATCTGTAATTCTTATCCTAAAGAGATGTGTCACAAACACCCTCTCTTATCAACCCAGCGTCCCCGCTGAGGTTTTCCCCACCATTGCGATTTTCCCAACCACTTGAGAATTTTAAAACACCTAGCAAAGATATTTGCTTCACCTTATCGGAATTCGGCTAAACTCAGGTTAACTTTATCTTGAATCGACACTGTCAACACAAAAGTTACTCTAATTTCATATATGATTATCTAATCCACTAGTAATATATTCTATCTTGTCATAGACCTACAAAACTTTTGAAGGCATCATTAAAGTTCAAGGTCTAATTACTTATATATACTTAAAATCTCTCATGTGTTTGTCTTATATGTTACTTCTTATCCTAAGTTAGGGTGTAACACATACAACCTCTCTCCTGATTTTCCAAAGCAAATTAAATCATTTTTTTACTTTAAAAACCAAGTGTGATATAAATTCTTTAATACTTTGATCTAATAAGTGTTGTAGTAAAAAATAATTAGAACAAGCGATTCAAAGTAAATGAAATATGGCCCTAATAGTTGTTCATATGAACCTAGACAATATATATATATATGAATGTTCTGGTGAGTGGTTTATTTCCAACTGGGGCCTTTCCACATAAAAACAGAGGCTGAAGTATGATGTACGCTTCTATATATGGGATGAGCCTTTCTTATTCAAGAAGTTTACTTGATCAGGATTTTATAGCTAATGCAAACCACCACAAGTGTTTGGAGATGTTGTCGTCCTCCTTACTATAGGATGGTGCGACTACCACAGGCGAGAGAACATTGCATAACGTATTGTGCTTCTGGTTTCTTTGGCCTAGCTTGTTTCAACGATTCTGGCTTTTGTGTTTTTATAAAAAAATGCTGTGATCATTGTGAGAAGATGTCACCATTTTAAGAGGCATAGATAATTTCATTAGCAATATGTGTGTGAAGGTTGAGATCTTTGTGTATGGGAAAGACTTCAATGGGACACCATTCCCAATCATCCCCCGTGGAAAATCAATACAATCTAGTAGCATTTGGACCCTACAGTCCTAAGTTGGGCTGGAGGTTTTTGATTTACCATCCAATGTATGCCAAAAGTGGTTGTAAATGTTCATTCAATAAACCACTCCTTCTTCCACACCACGTCTGGACACGCAAAGGGCTATGTCATTGATGGATGTAACCATTGTCTACTTAATAACATTCAAAAGTGTCAACTCCAATAAATATTCCCAAGTATGGTGATTGAACATCAACAAGTCCTATAACATACATCCCAAACTATTACGTATGTGGAAATGTCGAATTGGGAAGTCAAACAGATCCTCCAAAAGACTGATATGCCCAAAGAAAAGATTTTTGTGACAAGCTCTATAAGGAATTCCTTTTGTGAGCATATAGGATTCACATACATACATACACACTAGGGACAAAAATCGTCTTAGCCAATGATTTTAGGTAATCTTGTCACTTAACTAGCATCTACTGACTGGAACACTAGGCAATTGTGGGCATAAAAGTCCTGTATTCTGGATGTTGATTATAGCAGCTGGTAAAAACATGAATAACGGCAATTGCATAGTTAAAAGCTCATTCTTCATGCCTATGACATTCAGATGTACAAAATGATAAAACTCAAAGAGTATGGCAATGAAAGCAGTTATCAGGTCTCGCAACACTTTAAGCCATTTATGTTCACAATATAGTTCCTTCTATTGTCAACTCAAAGTTGAAGTTGTTCCCTGAAAAATTTGATCTAAGTGAGTGGATCCCTTATAGTGTTATTAACGGATGCGATTATATATGGTGTTGTCAAAAACAATGAAATAGGATAAGAGTTTTCTTAACTTCCTTGTGAATGTTTCCAAATGTCCTCTTAGCAAACAACTTTTTGTAAGTATTGGATCCATTGAGCTTGTAGAGTCTCATCTTGAAATGGACTGAAGGCTACATGAGATGGTGACATCCAGGACGTAAACTCAGGTCTACACTTCGGTACATGGGAAGCCGGTGGCAACCCTCATAATTGTATCGGATTTTTATATTTTTATATATAATTTAAGTTTCAGAGGCCTAGTAAAAGGAATATTAAAAAATATGAGTCCGCTGCCCACGACCCACCCAACTAAGGTTGCGGATGTGAACGCCTCCATTGGTATTTTAACTAATTAGTAGTGGGTTGATCTTGTGTAGGAAGTACACATAAAACTAAACAACTTTTATGCCCTAAGGCAACTGGTGTGGGAGCTGCATCAGGGAGGTGGGGCTATATTTTACCTTGTTTTGTAAGAGTGTACCTTGTTTACACAGTCCTTAAGAATATTCACTTTGCTGAGTTGAGTGTGTGGACTATTCATTGGAGTGAGGGTCACTTGTTGCAGGAAAAATAGGTGATATGTAATGGTGCACATATTGTTGCATGTGTTGGGTGCAAAAAGTTGTCAAGTAGGGGAGTCATGCATACAATGAATTAAAACGTGTTTTTTTTTTACTAGTTAAATTCGTTGGAGAAACAGCGGATTTACAAACACAAGACTAGTGAGTCTAGGTTAGGAGACTACGTTATATAGTTTCACAACCAGAATACAACAAAAGACACTTTATGGGGATGGGATGTATTTCATCTCTCTTACGCATATTATATGTGCCTAAATGCTAATTATAGTTCTGGCATTTTAATGTAAGTATTGACGTCGAATGTAATTATTTTATAGTCCTATAACCATTTAGTTTATGTTAGGATCTACCGACTGATTAGTGTGTAGGTGGGCGTAGGGGACAAAAAGGGCACACAAACATGCACTAATGGGTGAAAGCCAAATGATCCAAGTTGTGGAAAGGACCACTGACACTGGAAGAACAAGGAAAAAAAGGAAATCAAAGTCATTATCATATCCTCTCTGTGTCGCGGATAGGAGTTAAATTTTGGCTATGGTGACACATTGTCACGATAAGAATGAAAGTTCTATGCCCTCACCTTCGCGACCGCGGAAGCGTCGAGCCCAATCTATTCAATTCAGCAAAGCGAGTTGGAGGTAGAGTGCTTTGTGTAACTCCCACATCGCAGAGCAGGCTACTTCACCCAGAATCAAATCTGAAGAGTCCCTCCGTGTGGCGCCCCTAAGCCAAGATTTTTTGATTTTTTTGTGACGGTAGCTATAATACGTTTCACATATTTATTTTACTTTCTGTATCTTATGGTGGGTTCATAGAAGAATCATGACTTAAATAGTGGGAGTACGTTTTCATCAGTTTTCTAGGGTTATTTGTTGAACTTTATAAGTTTTTATTTGTGGCTCTACATTATGAACTGATTCCAAAACAATACTGAATCGATCTTTTGCATTATAACTAGTAAAGTAAAAAAATACCCGTTTTAGGGTTGTTCTGGATGACCAGGATAGATAAAATCTATTACTTCTTGTTATTTGTGTGTATAATTGCATAAAGTTAATCATATGCAATCTTTTCTATGTTTCTTACAACTGTGCGTATTTCATAGATTAATCACCATTGAAATAAATTATTTTCAAAGTAAACTCGGAAGAGGAATAAGAGTAAATTAACGCTAGGGTGGGTATCCATAAAGACTGATTATATCTAAATCACTAGGGTTAATTATGCTATCTAGTATATCGATAAAGAAAATGCTTTTTTTGCGGTTTTTTTTTTTTGAAAACTTCACTAATACAAAAATCAATTTTGTATGTGCTTTTATTTACAACTCCCGGGGCTGACTATAACTTTTATTTTGTTAACTAATTTTATTGTGGAATGTGGAGCGCTTTTTTGTAAATATACCACAAGTGCAATACTCACCAATTCTGTTAGAGTTACTTGTTACTGCCACATTTATTATTATTGTGAGATCGTATTTAATTGTTGAGGCCTTGTAAAATAACCTAGCAACCCTCCAATGGTAAGCGTTGTAAGTCTACAATTCATTACCAATAATTTACCACTGTCTAAACTTTAAAATAATAAACCAAAAACCTGAAATCTAGAAAACAACCTTTCCGGAAATAAGGTAATCTGGAATGTAGAAAATAACCTGTATTATCTGCATTGCATGTTTGAATGTAAGCAATGTAGACTGAATAACAATTAAGTTGCTAAATTGAATGCGTGCAAACAAGCACAAATAATTTTAACTGTAGGTTCATTATTTCAATATAATAAAATAATATATGAAAATGTTAGCTCCATAATATGTAAATTTGAATGGTTAAATAAAAATTTACGAATGTCTTACATAAAATATATATATATATATATACACACACACACTAAATTAAAAGTAAATTTTTATATGACGACAATTATATGATAATAAGCACTAGGTCGATAAAGTCTAATATATTTTCATGAGATTAATATTTCAAAGAAGTGGATGTTGGAATGTGCATCACACAAGATTAGGTAATATAACCAATAACAACCTTCACCATAAGCGTCTAGTAGCAGTTTTGACTTAAAATGACAAAACATTTGAGGTGATTTATGGTATCATTTATTTTTAATAAGCACTAAGATTAGTCAAAATGTGAATATAATGAAGTTGTGTGCATTTTAATTTTTATATTTGTCTCTTTACAATACAGTTTTAATATTAGGAGTTTATTAACGACCACAATTACTATATATAAATTACTAGAATTAACTTTTTTACATAATATCAATTGTAAATTTGTGTCTTTACTACTAAAAATTAATGATATCAAGTACTACCATTAAAGTCATCTAATACTATATCAACAAAATATTATTATGTTATAAGAATATTTCGTGTTATTGTTATCAAATACAATATGAATAAAAATAATAACTCAATCACTAGTTACCTTTTTTCCATTAAATTTGATGTGCAATCACTTGTTAAGGTTTTAGAAACAGTAGTTTTCAAACATAGTTTACTAATTCTGTCATTTGTCATGGATTAAGATTTATGTGTTTGTTGAACTGAATATTTAAATGTAGTCTATTTATAAATGAACACGCCGAAATATCAAGTTTCTTTAACTGACGAGAGGGCGAGTTGGTTTGTGTGGTGAACATTCCCTCACTTTCAAATCGCAAAATCCAACCAAAGGTTGCAGTTCCAAGTCACCATGGAGCAAAGGGATAGGCGTTGGGTTGCGAATTCGAGTCACATGGAGGCCTAAAACGGTGGGGGTTCCGAACTACGGGAGGAGTAAAAATCATAAAAAATGGTACATAAACCTATTTCAAACCAGGATTAAAAAGATAAATGAACACATATTTTTTTGTTTTAACATTTGTGTGAATTATAAATCCTTGTAGAGTGTAGTTATTCTAGTTCCAAAATCATATTTAAGGGGTTATGAATTACCACATATTGATTTTAAAATGCACCACAAATTGGAAATTCATTTTGTGGTGAGCTTAATGGAGACTCTATTAAACGGTCACAAATATGCTCCTGCATAGGTAATTTGGCAGTGTCTAAAACCGCATCAATTAAATTTTTTGTGGGTCAAAAACTCCCACAAATAGATAAAACCCTCACCAAAATGACCCCTTTTTGCATTATAATATGTGTTTGTATAAAGCGAGAAAGAGAGAAAGGGGAAAAAAAAACTGGACAGGTGAAGATCGTATTCGTATCATCATAAGTGTATAAGAAAAAAATATATGCATTGTATATCTAGATACATTTTTCAGTTTTCTCCTCGATTTTACAATACCAGATCACTAAATAATCTTAAATACCAAATGTTTTATCATTTGTGTTTGTAATACAGTGAACGATGCGGAGTGAGTGAGAGGATCTAGAAGAGTGTGAGCCGAGATCTTTGATGAGGGTGACTTGACCATATATTTTGTCTATGCATTTTTAATACTCTGTTTATCCAAACACGAAACGTATTTTTATTACCTTTGTGTTTTTTGTATAAAGTGAGAGAGTGGTATCGAGTGAATCCCGGGAATGTAAGGAGGCCGATATAGATAATAATTTTTCTTCTCAGTTTTAAACTCAAACAACATTTTATACAGTTGTGTTGTAAAAATTAAGGATGCGAGGGACATGACCGAGAATGTCGGCCCTGGCGCCCGAGCGCGGAATTCCACACGAGCGAGGCAAAATAGTACGGTTGCATGGAGTAAATCACATAAACTATTATTAATAATTTCAGTGTAATTTGGAATACTATCTATTATTAGGATAATTTACTTTTGATCTCATTTTTATACTAAGCATAGACCCATATAACGTTAATTCGCCTCACAAATTAAGAATTTTTTTTATAACGTATTACTTTTTTTATTTTTTTTTATATAATCTTTTAACCTAAAATCAGTTTTTCCCCCCCCCTTTTTTTTTTTTACATACTACGTGATACGAACTGTGATAAGAAACATTAAATATATCCAAAAATGCTTCAAAATTATTTTAGAAGTACATAAATAAGTCTATGAGAACAAACGCAACATCCAAAGCTAATTATGGTTTTACAAAAATATCTATATGACTTAAAGACCTTTTTAGTCTTTGTAGTGAAGTGGATTGTAGTTTTAAGAATACTCATTTGCCTTCTATTTTTTTTCGCATTTCGAGCCTTGTAACACTCACTTTAATCACTTTAAACGGTTTTTTTTTGAGCTTCATCACCACCTATACTATTTTTTGCCCTCAACTACGACAACGTAAATGTTGTTACCTATTTATTTAGATTCCTCCTTTAAACACATCTTTTATTTTATTTGCGGGTTTCTAATGTTAATCATCAAAATCATATGAAATTTTTGTACCATTTATTCGCACATTATGAAGCTATCTTTTTATACTACACACTTAGTGGTGTCTACATGTATCGAAGTCGTAAAATAAAAAAAAAAAGAAAAAGAGGAAATTAGGACCAAAAATTCCACTATTTAAAATAATTAATCGGAATCAAAAAGAAACGTTTGTTGCTCCCTTATCAGAAACGTGAAATTTAATCCCCTCACTGTACCCGAGGTCGACATATTAATTTCTTCCAAAGATAAAAACAAGATTCACAGTCCATGTCTAAAGAAGTAGTGGTACCCCCTCAGAGTGGTTAACCGGGCTCCATCCCCCATTCCCTAACCCAAGCCGAACTACAACCAAACAATACTAAGCCACACCCAGCTCAAATTGAGGAAAATTTTGTTTATGAATAACAAATGTATGCATAGTGACGTAAAAAATTTTTCAGTATTCAAAAATCAAAATCCGAAACTCTTAATTTATAGAGTAATTCTTTTCAGCAAGAGTGACACGTTGTCGGAAAAGTTTGTTAGAGAACAGACAGATAGCACCCATTTTTTTGAGGATTGTGGTGTCTTTTTTAGGGAAAGAAGTACAATCTTTTCGAAATACGCTCGGCAATAAAGACTTTCCCAGAAACAGTGTCCCACATGATAAAATTACCGGTCACAACAATAATTAATGATTTCATTAATTAACTTAATTCTCCCTAATTACTAAGTAACGAACCTCCTGAATTAATAATATTAGGAAAATTTTAATTAACTGAAGATTGATGAAATGAAATTTTATCCAAAATAATTTTCATCATCACATATCATTCTTTCCCAAACCCAAACCGATGAGTCCAAGGGGCCCAGATGAGCGAGCGACGATGACGGCTCAAGGGGACACCTTCTTCTTAGATCTTTAAGAAGTAAAGGAGGTGTTTCTGAATATAAGGACAAAAATTTCCTTTTCTTTTATCGATATGATAGAAATGACTTTTCATTTGCACTTTGCAAATGACTATTCATTTTACCTCCAAATTGGTTCCCCACTTTTCCATTCTTCTCTTCTCTTTTCTCATTCAGACTTTGCTAAACCCAAAAATTCCCCACCTTAATGGGGAATGACTATTGTTAAAAATATGCATGAAAAACTTGTGTGTCTTGTAAGTAAGGGTTAATTCCATCTGGATAAGTAGGTTTTCCTTTAAACTTTCTGTAGTGAACATATATCAGATATACTCGTATCGTTAGATTTGATATTTTTAAAAAACCTTTGAGCTTTGAATACCTATCCAATACATAGGATCCCATCAATCAACCCTTGAACTGTTCTTAATTCTCATGTTTTTGTTCATTGTCAGCCACGAACCATCTCGATTCATTATGTGATTCGCGAATCGGGTCTTAGCAGATTCTCCTTTAAGCGCTTACACCACGTTCACACTCACATAGTGCTTTCTAATGTGCACTCCCTAAGCTACCCCCCCAGACGCGTACCTGGGACGTAGGACCAAAGTGATACCAAGTAACCCTGCTGGCATGATCATAGAGCATACTAAAGATATAATTGATGCGAAGCTAAATCATACTTTTAATCATAAAATATTGGAATATCCATATTCTATACCTAAGATATTGAAACCAATGAGTGTTATACAAAGAAGATTAATTATACTAAGATGAATCTAACTAATGTCTGAAATACCTCTACAAAACGTACTAGAAAACGGTGACAAGCCCCCAACTAATTTTTAGTCCAAAAACTTAAACGAAAGACGAAGACACAAATGACACTACATGACGTAGTCCTCGAGAATCGAGGTACGCACCAGTGAATCTACTGAACTAGAGATCGGAATCGAATCTATGTGTGATCTTGATGCTGAAACCCGGAACCTACATCACGATAAGATGTATCGCAACGTATGCGTCAGTACTGAAAGGTACCGAAAAGCCATGTAAGAGAAAGTGAAGCTGAACTAAAACATAACTGAAAGAGCATAACAACATATATAAAATCTAATAGACTAACTGATTCCTAAAGCTAACTGAATTCAACGCTGCCAAGTTTCACATGATTAAACTGAATACTGAATATACTATAAATAGTCACTGCGAAATCTGAATTATTTGTGGGAGGTAGCTAATAACCTGAGAATAAAACCACATGCAGGTCTAGGAGTTCCATGTATAAACGCCCCATAAGAGAGGAAATATCCCCTCCAAAGTATAAAGGCATGCTGGTATATGACTAAACTCATTGCCCACAGAGGGACTTAGAACCTACTTGCTAGTCATTCGTGGTACTAATTGGGTAGCTGACCCTATCCACTCGTTTTTTGCTACGCCCTGAATTTTACAAATTTACTGATTGGGTCTAGTTTTGCTTTAAATACTGGATAGCCTCGAAAATTAAGATGCAAACTCAGAATGTCCTAATTATATAGAATAATGGAATTATGCATTTAGAACTGAGGCAACGCATATCTGAAGTGTCCTAAATATCTGACCTAGGCAATGTGTCATTCACGAACTATAGACATACAAAAGACTAATTGGGTTCTAAAATCAATCATTAACTTCACTAATAACATGATATGGGGTTTGATATAGAACTAATAAGTTCATGACGTTTTCTGAAGTCTGAACCTATGTCTAATCATAAATGGAATCAAGAATTTGACTGAAAGCTAGCTTACCCTTGGGTGAAAGGAACTTACATGAATCCCACATAGTTGGTGAGGAATCCACAGTAAAATACTTACGTTTTGGGGCTCGAAGGCTCTGGAACTTGTTTGTGTTCTTGAACTAGGGTTTTTTTAGCCTTTTTCTCCTTTCTTTCTTTTAATTTTCCTCAAATTTTGGATTTAATGCTTTTGACTTAGATATGTTTTAATTTGTGTTTCTGAGCTAACTACTAAATGATTATTTTAATGCAAAAACCATGTAACTTAAGGTTAAGCGAACCTGGGAAAGACCAAAAATGACCCCTGATAAGTTGTTGGGTGGGGACCAACGACGGCCCGGCCTCAACGTCAGTTGTCTAACCTACGGACGGAAGTCCTTGTAATCTGAAGAAACTGACAAGTTTGGGCTTTTGAGGTTTTTATTGTTGAATCTCTTCTTCGTGTTTAATCATTGGGTGTGGTTAGTCTATTGATGTATTTATCTGATGTGGTTTTTTCCCATTAACGTAGCTATTGTTAGTAGGCTTTACTTTGTTTTTTGGATTATGAAAAAATTGACCTACTTTAAGACCATATTTAACTTTACACTGATGTGTATTTGGTTGTCCATCTGTTATTTAATCTGGGTTTAGATACCCTCAGTCTGATGATGTCTTGACTGCTTTAACATCTCCCTTGAGTAGGATGTCAAAAATATCTTCATTTATTGTTAAGGCTTATTTTAGAGCAATAGAGTAAGATTTACAATTAACAAAAAATGGAATACCAAAATTAGTACGGGTTGTATAAAAATTTTGCTGGCTGGTGAATATCTTACTAATGGGATCGTCTCTATGCAATTCTCACAATCAAGCACAAACGTCATCTACTCCTCTACTCCGGCCAACTTAACCTGCTTTAGGACGAGTCTGCCATGGTCGCTTGAGCTATAGCCATGGCTGTAACTTGTTACTGCTCTTTCTTTTTTTTTGCATTTTTCGGTTAGATTCTTTCCAATTTAGCAATGTATATGATCTATTTTGAATATCCATGGGTGGATATTTTTTCTTGGATATCATAATCATACTTCTAACTTTCCTCTTATCTCCTTTACTAGTTCGTTCTGATTGTTGAAGAACCTCTTCTTTTTTACATGATTTTTGGTCTATTTCCTGTTATAATAGAATATATCTTGTGTTGTGACTACTCTGTAGCTTGTACTTGTTGATTTTTTTTTAAATTGACTTGTATCTACTCATGAATTATAAAATAAGTTTTCTTCAACAAAAAGAGGCCATGAATATTCTGGCAAAAGCTATCAAATCGAGCAATAGCACATTACCTGTTTTTACCAATAATTCAAAATGTTAGTGTGTTCCGAGGCGTTTGCAGGGACCTGCTTTTTAAACTGATAATTTCTTGCAAAAGCAGGTCCCTATGTGGTTATATTTGAGAAAAAAAGTATTGAAAATAGGTAGTGCATTGACTATAACATGCATAATGGATGTACTTGCAAACAGAAAAGCTATGTGAGTTGAAAAATCTTTATTAAAATTATCATTTTTTTTGAATTGCTTAGGACATTTTATTCCGATAATAATGGGCCAGGAGTTGCTTTATTAATTAGTACTAATTTGATGGATAAGTGTGGTGAGAATGTCTATTTAACATTTAAGCAGGTAATCCGATAACTTTATAATAACTATAACTCACTACTACACGTAAATAATTAGTATGGTTAGTAAAATAACTTTTAAATTGCCTTGTATTGATAGTTTCTATTTGTACATATAGAAGTGAACTGAACAGTGAAAAGCAAAGTCAAGTAGAATTTGGGACTCGAGAAATCACTCAGTGTGCTTCCTCCACACAATAGGTCAGCATCATCTCTTTTTCTTTTCTACATTCTAAAAATTAAAGTGCGTCATATTTTTTAAAAGAATTAAATTTTTATTTTCCCTTCATGTGTTTTGATTGAGAGTAAGAGATTCTCTACTGAAAACATATATTTAAATTTTGATCGCTTTGTCAGGTTTTTTTATTTACCAATATTGATGAAAGCACAATAACATCTTTTCGAAAAATTAATTAGTTTTAATTAAAGAATTAGTTTATAACACTTTCTCTTTATGGTTTTTGTGTAAAAACGTTTAATGTTACACGATATGGAGGTCTTCTTTGAGACACATGATCTGATTCTACTACTTTCCTTTTTATCTATAAAAGATTAAAAGGTTCTTAAGGATGATTTTATTTGAGTTCTTGATCTTTACAATTTTTAAGGTTCTAATCCACAAGACTGATATTTTAAATGACATTCACACCATTTGATAATATAGACTCTTTTTTTTATTTTTATATGCCTAAAAACTTTTCACAGTTCAATGACTCTCTCTGTCTTTATATTATCAACTTCATACTCAGAAACAAACATTTCTTACTTCAAAAGGCAACATATGCTTATTTTTAACAAAATATAAATTATCCAGATTTGTGTTGAACTAAACATGGACTACATTTGCTAAAATATATTGATCCTATTTGATAATCTAGTGATATCCATATGTACGAGCACGAACACCTTGAGTGGATGAATTAAAATCTGAAGAAAAAAATGCTATTAGGACTTTCGAAATTGTCCATTGTTGTATTTCCTCCACGGTTTCAAAGTTTTATGTCTATTGTATGTCCAGGTATGACATGTTGTAAGTTTAGTTGTGTTTCCTACTACATCAAATGACAAAATTTTTTGACCTAATTAAAGTTGATATGTTTTGGTTAAAAAACCGTATATCTGCTATGCAATAACATAATTTTTTCCCATATAAAGCGTTCTATGAGAATGGTCCATATGGAGGTCTTGAACTAGCTTAATAATCAGTTTAACTATATGGATGAACATATAATGTTATAGTTTGTTTCTGCGCCCGCCCGGTTGTAACATTTTAGTTAAGTTCTTACCCATTCAATTAGACTAAAATTAATAATTTCTGTTTTTAAATTAAGCATTGATTGTATACTGTTCATTATAGAAACTTATTTTTTTTGTGCAGATTCTTATTTGGATGCCTTAATCCATGTCAGTCTGGAATTAGTCAAAAGGAGCCAACCCCATGATCACGACCAAGTAAAAATTGTAGGCAAGGATAAGTATTTTTACATGCTTATAGCAACAGAAATGTAAGAGAAGTTATAATAAAACTGTATAATAAAGAAAACTATATATATAAGGATTTAACTCTGTTGAGGATGCTACTTAATGGTTGATTTAATTTTAAAACGCTTCTTATTGTGTTATAGATATTGTGTTTGTTGAACGGCCAAAAATAGATTACTTTAAGATTTTATAAATGTTATGTTAGAGATTTTTATTATTAGACAAATAATTATTACAATCAATTAAATAGAATTTTGTATAATTGAACCCTTGCATATATGCCATTGGTTGTTGCATAGCCTACCAACTGTTGCACAATGGTTAAAATATAATAACCTGACAAGATCACGTTAACCGTTCTATAGCTCAAACCGTTCCATAAAATTTCATTAAACACATCTAACCGTTACATTTGTCTAGTAATCCTTGCTATAAGATTTTTCCTATCGGCATCGAGTCTATATCCGTTGCTATAGAATATCTATGGGCTACCTATTTTCCCTACAATAAAAAAAAAACCTTTGCATAACCTAATCGTAACCCAGCTCCATATAACACGGTCCCGTACCGTTCCATACTATATTGCAAACGATTCTCTTCGCTATGCAAAACGGTTTTTTCCGAGAAAAATCCATAAGCTTTTTTTCTAGTAGGTTTCTGTCAACAATCACCCAAATAGAATCAAGTTGCCTTCAACATCTTGGAAAGCCTATGATGAAGTCCATATTAATCATCTCCCACTTCCATTCTTGAAGTTCTACATTCTGAGGTAAACCTCTAGGCCTTTGTTGCTCTACTTTCACTTACTAGCAATATGAGCATTTGACAACAAAATCAGCAATATCTTTCTTTATGCCTTCCCACCAATATACCTCTGTCAAGTCACGGTATATCTTGGTTGAACCCGAATGAATGGAGGAGCTATGAGCCTCCTCCAAGACCATCTCTTGGATTCCATCCACCTTAGGTACACATAATCTGCCTTGATACTTCAGCACACCATCTCCCCCTCTTTCAAAAGCCAATTCTCTTCGCTTATGAACACTTGCCTCCAATACAAAAAAAAAGGATCTTGCTAACCTTTCACCTCTACCACTAATGCACCTCTACCACTAATGATGATTAAGCCCATTGCTCATCCATAAGTCTGACTTCCAAATATCGGGAGTCTGTGCAGATCTTAGCTACTCCCTTTCTCTTCTTCGACTTGGGAGTACTGTCCCATGGACAACCTCTCAAGCTCAATAAACCACATTTGACCTTACTTGTTTGTAAAGAAGACGCATGCATTATATCCTTTGAGTATTCCGACCACCTTGTCCTTTTGAGGTTGAGGTTCTTTCTGACATAAAAACACATATTAGGAAGCTCTTTGGTGTTTAGTTAATTAGGTCAACATGACACCATACAAGAGTGGCGCCATAGGTTTTCAGGATCTAACACTTTGCATGGCAGGCCAACTGGCCAAATCATGTATTGGGTATTCTTCTCATTAACCTTCATTTTTTTGGAGGCATAGGCCAATAAAAGCCTTATCCATTTTGGATCTGCGCATGGCCTCGTATTTTTTTATACGTAGGGCTGCATCATGATCTTATTAAGACCGTACGTCCGGGGAATGAGATTTTTATCTAAAGTTTTCCAATGCTTAAAGAAATTTCAAGGAATGTTATTCCTAATTGATATTAAGTATGAGTTTTGGCTAATGTAAGTGCATTTAGCTTTAATTTATAGTGCATTAAATTTGAGTGGCTGATTAGGATCTACTTAATCCAGTGGGCCCACCACTCGAGAATTGGGTAGCTGATGGGATTAATGATCAGTGGCCCACCCACTCAAGGTAAAAATTAAAAAGGGATCATATATGGAGCTGGGCCTTATTGGACACATGTAGAGGGGGGCTTGCCTCCACTTCCATATTATAAATGAGGTGGAGAATCCACTCAATGCTAATAAAGTGGTGAAATGCATTGTTGCATACCATCTCTTCTTCAGCCACCTTGCTTAAGCGCCATGGAAATGGAGAAAAACAAACCCTGGCAACTCTTAGCTAGCAGCTGCAAATAATTGGATAGTGGAGCTCTCCTTTCTTGTGTGTTAAGTTTCTTTAGAATACCTTATTAAGTACCCATTAATATAGAAGGGGGCGGACCTATCTTAGGAATTTTGTTTTTAGTTATTGAATTGCTAAGTATGAACGAAAACCAAATCGATTATTAGGTGTGTCGTGTTGGTGCTTGGGCTATTTTTATTAACGCAAACTAAGGGAAAATTCTATTTTGCTTTATGTAGTTGTTAAATGTGATGTATTATATATACTCCAAAGGATGAATACGATAAGTAAGTGGTTGCGAACTATAACGAGTTATCGCTCGGTGTGTCGTGTTGCTTCGCGCGATGGTTGTCCCTAGAGGACGTTTGGGAGGGGGCTGTTTTAATATGATTCGTTGGTTATATGTGTTATTGGTATGCTGTGGATAATTTGGGTTGTTTCGTATTGGGACAAGTACGGACAAATATGGAAGTGCTGTCGGGCATTTTAGTTAGATTTTTAGCAGCTAACAAGATAGTAAAAGCGTGACGTTTATCTAATTGCGGCACGATTGTTGGGCTTGTTATAGATTAATATCTTGAGCATAAATTTTGGACGTGCGGCTGCGACTATAGGTCTTTAACGTGTCCCTTCTTTCTTTTGTTTGGCATGACTTTTAAAATCAGCGATTAACGGACATGGTTCATACGTACCTCTAGAGCGCTAGGTGACGCCGTGTATTCTTGCTTCCACAATTATTCCTCTATATCCGGCTTATTCTTAAAGGCTCTGATGATTTCTCATAGACCTATGGTATGCTTCTTAGAGTCATTTAGCGGTTACGTTCCATATCCGTATTAAAGGTTCATAGATTCTTGATAAACCGTTAATCTTTTTTAATACTCCCTTGCTGGTTCACGTTGATTTTTCTATTGAGTTATAAGGAATGATTTTAATTGCATATGTGCTCTAATTTCTGCTCGTGCTAAGTCATTTATCATTTCACCAAGTCCCGGGCCGGGTGAATGTTCGTGAGCGGAGTTTCGTTGCATATGTCACCGAGTTCCCGTCACTAGAAGGCCGGGTTAGTATATTATATATATGATTGGTCTGAGGTGGTTATTATGTGATGATGACGGAGATGACAGATGATGATTGCCGAGCCTCCTTACTAGGGAAGCTGGTCCACCTTATATGTTAGAAGATATGCATAATGCATGATTTGCACTTAATGGTACATTTAGTGTAGCTTATATTCTTTTTTTCCTACTTGGCATATTGGGTTCCCTGTCATCTTAACCTTAGTTTTACATACTAAGTACATTGGTCTGTACTACCCCTTTCTCTGGGGCTGCGGTCATTGCCCGCAGGTGAGACGCACCTTTCGGTGACCCTGCCGCCTATGCTAGACTACTCTGCTGATTGGGAGAGCGCCAACTGTTCCGGACCCCCTCGTTTTGGTACATACTTTTTGTGTAGTCTTGTTTCTTCTTCTCGTCTATGGTATGGCGGGGCCCCCCTGTCCGTCGGTTTCACTACTGTACTCTTAGAGGTCTGTGGACATTATGTTGGTTTTTATATATTGCTTGGATACTGGGTGTCTGATATGGGTTGTTTGGTATGTTCCGCATGTTCACAAGGGCATCCTGTCGGCTGTTACATATTGTGTATTGGTTAGTGGCAGCCCTTTTTTCGGTTACTATGTTATTATCTTTGGATGAGTAGTGCGGCCTTGTCGGCATCGCGTATGTTGTTGCAGTTGATAGGTGTATGACTCTTAATGAGACAGGTCCTCTTTATATATAGATGACGTTGGGGGGTTGGCTTGATTAGATTAAATTCCATATTGTCTAGTTTGTCAGTTGTGTATACTTCTTCAGCAGGTAGACCCCTTATGATACAGGTCCACTTTATATATAGGTCGTTTTTTTCGGTGTTTGTGCCACCACATCTATAAAAAATGAGCTACAGGACAGTTAGGTATGTCATCCTTTCTTCTTAGTCTCTAAGATATTCGGCGGATAGACTATATTAAATGAAAAAATCCCTCTCTAACGAATCCGTGTGTTTTGATGCCTGCCAAAGAAAGCACAGCCCACGGAGAAGGGAAAATCGTTATCAATTGTACTAGTCAACCCGGAGGTTACTAGGGCCCGTGCCCAGTATATTGCCTGTTATTATGCTCCATCGGAGAGCTTGCACAAACCGCCACCACCAAAGGATCTTAGATAAGTAGCAGCTCCAGTTCGAGGGCTCAACACCAGAGCCCCCCTCCCCCAGGCCCCACGCACCTAACTCCAGCTCCTCAGTCAGGTGGAGGATAGGGCCCTGAGAGATGCGATCAGTTGCTGACGGTGATTGTGTGGGAAGTGAATTGAGGTTGTGGGTATATTATTGCATGTTCGCATGTCTCGGGGCCGTCAATGGACTAGGAGTTGAATCATGCGGACAGATCTGATAGCTTAAGGGCTCGTGACTTTTTCTTATATCATTCATCAGATGCAAGCGTACATTGAGGATTACTCAAGGCTCGGAGACCGAGTCTGTTGAGTTGGGCTACGTATCGTTTGCGGATGTAGCTATTATTGGTATGAGTCTTGGGATTTATCTAGGGGAAGGGTGTTCCGCCGACGGTATGGGATGAATGTTGTGGAGGATTTGCCATGGCCACTTTGGCCTGCGTCCAGAGATAAGAGAGAAGATCGATAGAGTTCGTTCGTTTGTAAAAGAAAATGGCAGGATCTTTCTCGAGGTTCGAGAGTATAGCCTCAAGTTCGATTCATTAGATAGGCATGCGCCTTTATTGTGACTGATATGGCAGACGGGGTACATCGGTCGTTATCTGATTTGATGGTGTATGGACAGTAATCTTCATCCAGGTATGGACATTGCTCGGTGCAGGCATATGCAACAAGGGGGTAGAGCGATTCGGCACAGGGGAGTCAGCCAGATAGAGATTATTAATAGAGGCAAGCATAAGAGGGCTAGATCAGCAGTATCTGACAAAGTTTCGAAGGGGCAGTCTCAGCAGGCATGTTAGATTAGCGTTCCAGCCAGCAAAGAGGCACCCCCACGTTCATGGGTAGGGGGGTTTGATAGATGGGATATCGGAAGCTGGTCAGAGCTCTAGGGCGTCAGGTCACGTGGGCAGGGGTTGAGCAGCCGGGCCACCTTTGACTTGGTGTGTTCTCGCTGTGGTAGGTCAACATCCTGGGAAAATGGTCGTTGGGCTACAGGTGCGTGTTTTTCTGCGGCCGTCAGGGCCATACTAATGAAGGAGGGTCACCTTAGAGGTAGTGCAGGTGGTTATGGCCACAAAACCTACGGGTCCGTTGATGGTTCATCTTTTTTGTGGCTATGACGCCCTAACGGGGCAGGGTATTCAGGCGCCAGCAAGGCCGTAGTAGAGGACGTGGTGGAGCTTCTATTCTAGCGTCCTCAAAACGTATATATTCTTTGACTAATAGGAAGGCTCAGAAGCCTCACTAATGTGATCATAGGTATATATAACTATTCTCCGAGGTGTATGCATTGGTATGACCCAGGTTACACCTTATCCTTTATATCTCCCTTTTGTTGCTAGTGGATCGGAATAGAGTCTGAGTTGATGGACCCTTTGAGGTAGCACACCTGTAGGAGAATTTGTAATAGCTGACCGCGAGTATATAAGAATTGTTCGTAGTATATATAGTCATCGTCCGTAGCAGAATCTAATAGAGGTAAATTGATTAGTTGTATATTAGCATGGGCAGGATGGTTGGCTGCTTGTTATATAATGTTGATGCAAGAGGAAAGATAGTTCGATTTCAATTTCCAGGGGAACCGATTATAGAGGGAAGGACAGTACAGTATCGCAAAAAAGTAAGTTCATTTCATCCCTCGAAGGCAAGGTGGAAGATGGTTAGAAAAGTCTATATTACATCTAATTCGGGTGCATGACATTAAAGGCAGAGGCCACCGACTTCTTCAATCAGTCACGGTAGTTAATGAATGTCCCGATGTATTCCCCGAGGAACTTCCAGGCTTCCTCCAGAATGAGAGATAGAGTTTACTATAGAGGTCTGACCAGATGCCCAGCCTATATCTATACCTCCTGTATAGAATGCACCTGCTGAGTTGAAAGAATGGAAAGAGCAATCGAGGGAGTTTGATAGAAAGGGCTCATCAGGCCTGTACGTCACCTTGGGGAGCACCGGTACATTTGGGAGGAAGAAGGATGGGTCGACTGCGGATGTGTATTGATATAGGCAGCTGCAAAGTAACATAAAGAACAGGTATCCCATCCCCAAGGATGGAGATCTATTTGGACCATGAATGGTGCAAAGTGTTTCTCAAAGATAGACTTGCGGTCAGTTATCATCAGGTGCGGGTAAGGGAGGCAGATATTCCAAAGACGGCATTCCGGACACAGATACAACTGGGCAGTATGAGTTTAGAGTGCTGTCTTTTGGAGGAACTAAGGCTCAGCCAGTGTTTCTGGATTTATGAATCGAGTATTTTAACCCATTCCTTGATATGTTTGTTATGTATTATAGACGAATTCTGGTCTATTCACGTTCAGAAGAGGAGCATGCAGACCATTTAAGGACTGTACTTTAGGGTGCTTCAGCAACAGAAGTGTATGCTAAATTTCTAAGTGCGAGTTCTGGTGGGACTTCAGTGGAATTCTTGGAGATATTATTGGAGATGATGGTATAGGGTAGACACGCAGAGATTGAGGCGGTAAAGAATTGGCCCAGACCGCGACACCTACTGGGCAAAGGTACGCAGCTTTTCCGGGGGGTTCGCCGGATATTACGGGAGATTCGTAGAAAAGTTTGCCTCAATTTCAACGCCTTTGACAAAGGCTAACTCAAACGGAAGCCTTCCAGTGGACTGATGCTGTGAGCGAAGCTTCCAGATATTGAAGACAAATTGACTACAGTACAGTCCTAAATCTTCAGGATGAAACCAGATGGCTATGTATATTGTGAGCTTCGGGTGTTGGGCTAGGATGTGTTGGATGACAGAATGAAAGTTATAGCCATGTCCGACAGCTTAGGAAGCATGAAAAGAACTATCCTACTCACGATCGGGAGTTAGCCGGTAGGGTAATGCCTTGAAAGAGATGGAGACATTATTTATATTGGTGTCCATTGTGGACATTATACATATTCATAAGGAGTCTCCAATATATCTTCTAAACAAAAGGAGCTGAACTAGACAGGGTGGTGGTTAGAGTTGCTAAAATATTATGATGTTATATGGATATCATCACAGGGAAAGCGAATGTTGTAGCAGATTCTCTTAGCCGTAAGTCCATGGGTAGCTTGACAGGTACAACCAGAAAGGAGGGATATGGTTCGGAGATTCAGCGGCTATCCAGCCTTGGAGTCGTCTGGCTAATTAAGAAGATAGGGAAGTTTCAATTCGAGAGGTTGCTGAGTCCTGAATCATAGATGAGGTAAAGAGACACCAAATACAAGGACCCTATTTGAACAGTTAGGGTGGGCTCTTCAAATGGAAAAGGACCCAATATAAGGTTACACCTGACGAGTTTAACGATATGAAGCCGATTATGTGTACCCGATACTGGGGGCACGACGGCAGGTTATGGGAGAGTCACACTCTGCCAGTATTCTATTAAACCAGGGTCAACGAAAATGGATCATGACCTTAGATTCTTATATTGGTGGGATGGCATTAAAAAGGACATAGCGGAGTTTGTGCTAAGTGCTCCGAATCAACAAGGTCAAAGATAAAACATTCAAAAGCCTGGTAGATTCTTAACAGGAATATAGAGTCACAAATTGGAAATGGGAGATTGATTAATAGGACTCATACAGGCTTACCTCGCCTCAACGGAAGTATGACTCTATATGGGTTATTGTAGATAGGTTGACGAAATCGGCCTTTTCTTCCAGTCAGAGACTACTATTCGGATGAAGATTATGCGAGGTGATATGTCAGGGAGATAGTGAGACTTCAGGGGTTCCCACGTCCATAATCATATAGAGAAGATCATTTCAGCCAACTTTTGGAGATCGTTTCAGAAGGGATTGGGACACAGGTGAACCTTAGCACAAACATTTCACCTCAGACTGATGGGCAGGCTGAGCGTACTATTCAGAACATAGAAGATAGGTTGCGTCCTGTATTATGACTTCAAAGGTAGCTGGGATGAACACTTGCCACTCATTGGGTTTGCCTATTATAATAGCTAGCCATTCTAGTATCCAGATGGCCCGTACGAGGACTTATATGGGAGGAAGTGCAAATCACCTATTGGTTGGTTTGATGTTGGCGACACTAACTTATAGGCCCGGATGTGATTTGCAACAAGCTGTTGACAAGGTGAAACTTATTACAAGAAAGGATATTAGCAGGCCCAGAGTCGGACAGAAGCATGCAGATTAAGAGGCGTCGAGATTTGTGAGTTTCAAATTGGGGAGGGTATTCCTGAAGGTATCACCCTATGAAGGGGTGTGATGAGATCGGCGGAAGAGGGAAGATCAGTCCAAGATACATTGGGACTTATACAGATTGTCGTAGGATAGGCAAGGTTGAGATGAGTTGGATCTAACATATGATTTGGAGGTGAGTTAAATCCAGTTCTTCCAGGATCGATGCTACGTAAAGTATTGGTGATCCTTCTAGAGTATTCCCCGTAGATGATGTTCCGTAAAAGAGGAGGTGTAATATGAGGAGAAACCTCTAGGTATATTGGTTGCAGGTTAAAAGGATTACGTACTGAGGATGTGGCTTTCCGTCAAAGTGTTGTGGCAAAATAATAATAGGGAAGAGATGACTTGCGGAAGCAGAAAGACGAAGATGAAGAATAAGTATCCTTACTTGTTCCCCGTACCTGCAGGTAATCAATTACTAGCTGACTATATTGATTGAATAAACGAGATTATGTAGTACGTTGTGCACTTTGGGAGGCATCTGAAGTAATTCGGAATGCAGGTTGATAGGTTATATTGTTAGAGAGACTTCGCTGGAATTTGTTTTGTAAGACGTTAAAACATAACATTCGAGGATGAATGTTCCTAAGGGGGTGAAGGAGTTATGCCTTATATTTTTTTACAAGAATGCGCATCATGATCTAGTAAGACGTAGCCGGAATGAGATTTTAGTCTTACAGTTACAAGTGATTAGAAATATTAGGCAAGGATGTTCATTCCAAATGTGATATAAACATGAGTTGGCTAATGTAAGTGCCATTAACTTCTAAGTGAGGGGATTAATTAGTGGCTGATTAGGATTAATTAATCCAATGCCCCACCCTATAATTGGTGGCTGATTAGTTAATTTAATCCGTGGGCCCACCGTCAAGGCAAAAATCAAAAAGGATCAGATATAGAGCTGGCATTAGTGGCACGTGTAGAAAGGGGCTGCCTCCACTTCATAGTATAAATGAGGTGGAGGAATCCAGTCAAGCTACATAAAGTGGTGAAAATGCATTGCTGCATACCATCTTCTATTCACCACTGGGCTTAGGCAGCCTTGAAATGGAGAAACCAACCCTGCAACTCTCGGCCAGCAGCTGCAAATAATTTGGTTAAGTATCTCCATGCTTGGTGTGTTAATTCCCTTAGAATACCTGTTAATTAACCCATTCATATTAGAAGGGGGCGTGACCAGTAGCTTAGGAAGTTTGTTTAGTTGTGAATGTGCTAAGTTGAACGGGAAACCATATCGGATTATTAGTGTGTCGTGTTGGTGCTTGGGATGTTGTGATAAAGCAAAATACGGAAAATTCTTTTTGGCATTATGTATAGGAAATGTGATTATGAGTATATACTCCAAGGATGAATACGATAAGTAGATGTGTTGCGAATTAATAAAAGAATATCGCTCGGTGTGTCGTTGCTTCGCTGTATGGTTGCCGACACAGGAACTGTTTTGGGGACGGGGCTGTCTTAATATGTTCGTTGCGGTTGTAATGTGTTTTGGTATTGCTGTGGATAATTGGTTGTTGGTCGGATGGGACGAAGTAGTGAAAATAGCGAAGTGCTGCCGGATTTTCGTTAGATTTTTTAGCTAGCTTACAAGATAGTAAAGCGTGACATTTATATACTGCGAGCACGATTGTTGTGTTATAGATTATAGCTGCCTTGAGTAGTAAATTTTGGACGTGCGGCTCGGGACTATACCGGTATGTAAACGTTGTCCCTTCTTTCTTTGTTTGGATGACTTTTAAAAATAAGCGAATAACGGACAGGTTTGATACTTACCTCTAGAGCGTCATAGGTACGTGTATTCGTGCTTCCACAATTATTTCTCTATATACAGGCTATGTCTAAGGCTATTGATGATTTCTTATACCTATGGTAGTGCTGATTAGAGTCATGGAGCTTTTACGTTTCCATATCGTATAAAGGTTCATAATCTTGATAAAACGTTAATCTTTTGGTAATACTCTTGCTGGTTAACGTTGATTGTCTCTTGAGTTATAAGGATGATTTTAATTGCATATGGTTGGCCTCCTAATGTTCTGCTCGTGATAGAGCATTTATCATTTCACCGAGCCGGGACGGGTACGTTCGTGCGGAGTTTCGTGCATATGTCACGAGTCCCTCACTAGAGGCCGGGATAGTATATTATATATATGATTGGTGATGGGAGGTTATGATGATGCTGATGACGGAGATGACGGAGATTATTGTGGCCGAGCCTTCTTATAGGTAAGCGGGCACCTATAGTTAAAGATATGCATGATTTTCACTTAAAAGGGTACATGTGTAGACGATATTCTTTTTCGACTTGCCATATTGGTATCCTGTAATCTTTACCTTAGCTTAACATACTCAGTACATTGTACGTATGGACCCCCTTTCCTCGGGGCGCTGCCATTCATGCCGGAGGTGTAGACGCACAGTCGGTGACCCTGCCGTAGCAGATTACTCTGACTGATAAGGGAGAGCTCACTGTACAGAGGCCCAGGCGTTTTGGTACATAACTTTTGTGTACTCTTTGCTCGTCTATGGGTATGGCGGGGCCATGTCCTGTCGAGGTTTACTACTGTACTCTTAGAGGTCTGTGGACATAGTGTGGGTTGTATATATATGCTTTGGAACTAATGGATGGACATGGTTTGGTTGTATGTCGCCCTTGTACAGGGCCAGCTTGTCGGCTGCGTACATCATTGTGTATTGTGTATGCAGCCTTGTCGCTTACGTATGTTATTTTCTTGGATAGTGGCGGGCTTGTAGGCTAGCAGATGTTGTTGAAGTTGAATGGTTATGACTCTTATGGCGACAGGTCCTCTTATATATAGATGCCGTTGGGGTTGGCTTGAGTGAGTAACTTCCAGATTGTCTTAGTTTAGTTGGTATACTCAGCAAAGTTTGTATGTGGGTGTCCAAAACGGGACTAGTCAAGGCCATGGGTTGGGTCGTGAAAGACAATGCAACACACAAGCCAATCCAAATCTTGAGTACCCTCTAATAAGATCAAAACGTGAGCGGTAGTCAATCTTTTTTTCAACTTTTGAAAGCTTTTCTCATAAGCTTCAGATCATTGAATCTTAGCTGTCTTCTAAGTAATGTTGGTAAAAGGAGATGAGATGGATGAAAACCCTTCAAAAAATGTCCTATAATAACCAGCCAAACCCATGAAACTCCTTATATCTTTTGAAGTATGGGTCTAGGGTAACACTGAACAACTTCTATCTTATGACTGTCCACTCTAATCCCTTCACTAGAAACATTGTGGCCTAACAATGCCACAGAAAAGTCAAAACTCCCACTTGGAGAACTTGGAATATAGTTATTTATCTCTCAAAGTCTAAAGAACAATTCTGAGGGGACTAGCATGATCTTTTTCATTCCTTAAATAAACCAGTATTTCATCAATGAAGACGATTACAAACTGATCTAGATAAGATTTGAAGACTCTGTTCATAATATCCATGAACATTACTGGTGCATTTCTCAAACCAAATGACATAACCAGAAACTCATAGTGCCCATATCTGGTTCTAAAAGTTGTCTTTGGAATATCACATTTTCTAACTTTCAATTGATGGTAACCCGATTACAGATAGATTTTCAACAAGCATGAAACACCTTGAAGCTGGTAAAAAAGATCATGTATCTTTGGGAGAAGATACTTATTCTTAATGGTCACCTTATTCAACTAGCAGTAATCTACACACATCCTAAGGGAACCATCTTTCTTTCTCAAAAACAAGACCGGAGCGCCCGAAGGTGGGACACTTGGTTTAATGAAACCTTTATCTAACAAACCCTTCAATTGTTTTTTCAACTCTTTTATCTCTGTTGATGCCATTCTGTATGGCAGAATAGAGATAGGAAGAGTATCTGGGATAATGTCTATGATGAAGTCTATCTTTCTTACGGGAGGGAGGGACTCCAGGTAGATCATCTGGAATGACTTCTGGACGCTCAATGACTATAGGAACTGGTTGAAGGGAAGGTACCTCAACACTTGAGTCATTAACTCTAATAAGTGATATAGACATCCTCTGGAAACTTTCTTTCCTTTAGGTATGAAATGAAATGAACCTTAGGTACTGCTGATCTACTACTACACTCTATGACTGGCTCATTAGGAGCTTGAAACTTGACAACTCGAGTTCTGCAATCTAATGATGCATAACAAGAATGAAGCTAGTCCATACCTAGAATGACATCAAAATCTACCATGTCTAACTCTATTTAATCAATCATGGTACTCTTTTGATTGATGGAGATTGGACTATCACGATAGACTCTTTTCACTAGAATAGACTCCCCAATAGGTGTAGAAACACAGAAGTGTTTACTAAGTTTTTCAGGAAGAATCTCAAACTAGCTTGCAACATAAGGAGTTACAACAAATAAACTTTCTCCTAGGTCCAACAAATCATAAACATCTAAAGTAAAGACTTTGATCATACCCGTGACAACATTTGGAGAGTTCTCTTGCTCTTTGCGGCTAGTGATCGCATTAAGGTGATTTGCCCTTTCACCATTACCAAAAGTTGCTCCTTTAGGTGCAGCCCTATCGGTTGGAGAAACTGATGAGATTGAGCTGTATTTTGCCCATTACCACCGCATTGCTTACTTTTGGGATATTCTTTCATGAAATGCCTGGTTTGACCACACTTGAAAAAATCTGCGGAGCCTTAACGACATATGCCGGAGTGATTTCTACCACACTTTGGTGCAGGAGGGTGGTTTATTACCTCCTTGCGCAATACTATCCTATGAATATGCATGCCTAGATCGGGAGTTCTGACCATGATGCTTCACTTTTTCTCTAGAAGCACTTGCATTAGCATATGATGGTGCATGCCCTAACTGCTTCTGAAATTAAGGCCAATTCTAACCACTTTTAAGTTGCCCAAAATCATTTTCGGTCTTGGATTTATTGTTTCTGTATTCTTCTCTCTACTTCAACTTTTCTTCTTCTACATGCTGTACATAAACCATTAACCTCGAAATTTCCGTATCTCCAATAAGCATTACAGCCCAACCCTCTTTGATTGAAGCACGTACCAAACCAGCAACAAACAAATTCATCCTACTGCTCATGTCCTCAACCATCTCCGGAGCAAAATGAGATAGTTGGGTGAATTTCAACCCATAGTCATGCAAACTGAGTGAGTCCTGCTTTAGGGTGAGAAACTCACGTTCCTTGGCCTTTTCAATTCTCGCGGAAAGAAACGCCCCAAGAAGGCATCTTCAAAGAAAGCCCAATTCAGATGTGGTGCATTCACACATATTCCCTTCTTCAACTGGTCGTACCAATTCCTAGCCACACCCTTGACTTTGTATGAAGCATGTTTAACCCTCTCAATACCAACAAGATGCATCACATTGAACACATTCTTTAACACTTCCACAAAGTTTTTCAGAACCTCAGTAGTGCTCCAACCAGTGAAGCTTGGGGTAGTCATCCTGACGAATTCTAGAATCGTCATAGTGTCAGCCGTTTCTTGTCGAGCTACTCTTTGTTGCCCGATATGGTTGGTCACAACTTGACTCAACATTTGAATAGCCTCACGAATTTTTGCATTGGTAACCTCTCCTTGAGAGTGTACTTCCAGAGCATTGGGTAACTCTTATTCCTGAGCTTCTACATTTCTCTTAGCTGGACGACCTCTTTCTGCTCGTCATGGAGGCGTGGTTATTTGAAACACACACATGCACGAATTAGAGAGATAATTCAAGAGATAAACTCTAACGCACGAAAAGAGTGAAAGAAGTAATAAATTTCCTAAATGTCGTAGCCTCCTAATCATATATGTGGCGCGCTTCACACCGATGACTAAGACTCTACCGACACGACTTCATAGACTCCTTAGGACTATTTAACTCTGGGTTGTGATACAAAGTTTTTCACATTCGGAGCCTACATCCTGGATGTGACCAGCACCCAACGACCATTGTTGGCCTTGAAAAAACCCATGTCATGGCTTACTTAACTCAGCATAAGATTAAGCTAAACTCAAATAATTAATTAAAGGAATTCTCATAAGGAAACTTAATAACTTGTGTTGGCCAAAATGGCACTTAAGTCTCAATACTGCAACATACCAAGTATAAGATAAATGAGACTCTAAAACTGAACTACTACAGTGTCTATGAAGCCTATAAATTGACTAACATGGATATTGGGATAGACCCCACAACATCCTAATGAACTAAGATATAAAAGCAATAAAGGGGATGTCCACCGAAATGAAATGATGATCACCAAGTGACTGTGGATTGCTCAATATGATAAATGGTGCGCTGCGTGCTGATCCTGGTTACCTTCGTCTGCATTATGAAATGATGCAGGCCAACTGGCATCAGTACATTGAATGTACGAGTATGCAAGTTGGAATTCTAAAAAATAGTTAATCTTGAAAATGAATAATAAAGAACTGTTAACTTGGCTCTTCCCAACTCATCATCTACTAATTCTTATTCAATATACGCAGTTTAAAATTAATTGCAATATAAAAAAATGCTTAATGAAAACATGCTATAAACTATGAATGTATACAAGTATACAAATAATATTTGTGATGTATGTAAAATACAAGTAACTAATGTATATGAAAATACAATACATCTATGGGAGCTTCTCTAACCGATAACCATCACTTCAGTGTTATAGTGATGATACAATATTACTCGGCCCACGCTGCCACACCATCCTAACCTTATTAGAGTATAGGACCTGAATTGCCTAATGGATCCACTAGTAAACAGTGAAAATGAGTTATTTAAAATGCATGACCCTTTTTTATCCATTATGGCTACATGGTTTTCATGGAGACTTGAGTTAGTTTAAAACTCGCATCCCCACATTGGTTGTCAATACGACTTCCAAAATGTATATATACTGACTCTTATGTTATTAAAACATACTGATTTTGTAATTTGACATTAGTGCTCAAAACATAGCTTTTATAGCTCTCTTGGAAATCATATTTCCCTGCATGCTTCATTTCATAAAGATATGATATCTGCCTAAAAACTAGACTAGAAACTCTTGGCTTGTTTAAATGTAAAAACATTTGTAAACTCTTAGGGATTACTTAGTCTCCTTATAACTTTTGAGAATGAACTCAACTTTTTACTCTTGCTTAACTACTAGGTTGAGCCTTGAAACAATTTAAAATGTTCTGTTAAAGACTCTTTGATACTTGAAGAACTCACTTGACTTGCTTCTTAATGTATAGACTTTAACTTTTAACTTATTGACTTGATCTTTACTTTATTTAAATATGATTATGGATTCAATGATGATGATCTAATGTTTATGGATGATTGCATGATGTTTGGATGTACTTTAGAGTGTTGGAATCAACTAGAAAATGATAGGAACATCATTTAGGAACTAGTACGGAAAGATAGGGAAAGAAAAGGGTCTTGTCACATTCGGGAAGTACCCCCTAGATGTAATCAAAGTCTTCGGAGAGGACTAGGACTAGCCTCTTAGCTTTCATCATTAGATTCATAGGTTAAGAAATGCGGAAAATTAAAATTTTTTTATCTACATCTACTATATGAGGTTTACTTAGACCTCTCTCTTACACATAATATATTTATAATGAGTATACAGAGACTCCTCATATAAGATGATTACATAGTCTTCTACTTTTTATGCCACATATAGACAAGTAACATAATATAGTCTTTAAGGAATGTCTAATATTGTAATACTCCGAAAGTATAAGACGTGTTCTAGAGCCTATCATAGATGTTAAAAGATTTAGACACTATTTTAAGGTCATAAATAGTGTATATAAGTCATTTAGGAAATTTGGATATCGAAATTGCAAGAAACGTCCTGTGAGGTTCTAGTGTGCCTTAGACTATTTGACTAAATTTTAGGAGTCGGAAAATGATGAAGTTTGGTGGAAGGGTGTATACCATGCATGTGAGTTAGTTCATGGTCAAAACGTCTATGACTCCCCAAGGACCAAGCAAGGTCCCTTGAGGAGGAACCTTGCAACTTGGGGCAAAAAAATCCACCAACGGATGCAACCAATGGATCATGGTCCAATCGACGGGGCGTCAATTGCCTCCATCGATGGACACTTTGATTTTTTGCCAAGGCTGAGATTTGAAAAGTCTATGAACTAAATGACAAACAAAAAGACGGTTTGTCGCTTGATCCGTTGATTGACAAACGGGGCGTAGACGGGGTCTCCTTTGTGAGTCCCCTGATTTCGCTGCTCGTTTTTAGTTTAATTAAGTTAATTGATTAGGTGGTTAATTAATTATTTATGGGTTAAGGGATGTCTAATTAAGTTGGTTAATGACCTATATAAAGACCCCAACCTAATTAGACTAACCTAACCCTCATAATTTTCCAAACCCAAATCTCATTCTTCTCTCTTCCCAAGTTGAAGAACACCATAGTATTCGAGGTCAAGTGGTTCTACGTCTGCTAAATAACAAAGTTTGTCCATCAAACTTCATCAATAAACAAGGTATGGGATTCCTTTCACCTTTGGGACCGCTTTCCCTAAAGGGTTCCATCAAATTTGTTTCAAAAATATGAAACTCAAGTGGGTTTTCATCCAATATGAAGTTGCTATAGTGAATTTCTTTGTCTATGATTTATTTTGGATATTTTGATTATATTAACATGTATTATAACTCAAGTATGTTATTTCTTGATTTATTGGTCTCAATTGTAGAAGATGACCTTTTCCCCTTAACACTAGGTTGTGATATTGCATTAAATTGTGTAGTATTGGTTCCATTGGTTTGGTTAATCTATGAATCACTATCCTATGATTTTATTGTGACTATTTATGAATAGATTGAGATGAATTGTAGGCCTACCATGCTAGTTTTTGAGTAATTGACCTAGATTGTGAAGTACATTATGAACTTGATCTAAGTCTTTATTTCTAGGCTATGAACTAGTGATGAGTTGTTGTATAATGATTCAAATTAGCCTTGTTATCATGTTGGTTACTATTTACTAATTATGTTAATACCCATTATTGGGTTGAGTTGAGGGTTGATGGTAAGACCTTGATGTTGTCCTATGAAGGAGACTTGGTAAATCTTGTGATCCCAACCCTTTACTTCAATTATGGTTACTTGTGGTTAAGTGATGATGTTGTATTGAAGTATACCTTATATTAAGATTGATAGGGTTGGTATGATGTTGAATTGAAATATCTTGACTATGCTTTGTAAGGTGTTGTGTAAGATGTAAATGTTATAAGGATGGTGAAAACTTACCAATGATCCTTATCATAAATGATATGTAAATGTTCTAACCTAACATGTATGAATTGTAATACAAGAAATATACTCATGCAATTCAAATTGATCTATGATAATCATGATTATATAAGGGTTGGACCCTATGACCTACATTAAGTTATGATAATTAATAAAGACATTTCAAAAGACACTCTAGCTTAGCACCGTTTGAACTAGTATGAGGAGTGTCCCTTCCCACACAGTGAAGGTAGGATCACTAATGTGCTCATGATATTGGAGACAATTGCAATACCTTGGAAATCCAAAGTCTAAACACCGTTTATAAGTCCACTTCTAATGAATATAGGTCATTTAGGATATTTAAGAACCAAAACGTCCGGAAAGTTGGTTCAAAGGGGTGTTAGTGTGCCTTATCCCTTTTGACTAACTTTTTGGAGTCGGAAATGTATGAAAATTGGTGGAAAGGTAAATAATGGGTGTTTGAGTTGTTCCATGGTTGAAACGTATAAGTATGAATTCCCAAGGACCAATCAAGGGCCCTTAAGGAGGACCCCTGCAGTCAGGCAGTGCTGCATCGACGGGATAAATGATGGCCCATGTGTGGATAGACGGTGCATCAATGCCACCGTCATCCCACACTTAGGCTGGTGGAGAGGATACCTTCACCTGTACATTCTCTGGAATCATTAAAGGAGTGGAGAGGTGCAGGCTACGATCAGTGTGTGGATCGACAAGACATCGATGCCACTGTCGTCCCTCACTTAGAAAATTTGAGAAAACCCTCGCCTGCACCAGTATCTGATCGAACTTATCAATGTGCAACACAAACCGTCGGTGGACCAATGGTCTGTCGATCGAGGTCTCATCGACGGGGTCTGCAAATCCCTGCATGTTTTAAATTAAATTCATTTAATTAATTAAGTCGTTTAGGGGTTAGTTTGAGATTAAAGGGAGACTAATTAATTTATTTAAGTACTACTATAAATACCCCAACCCTCATTAATCAAAACACATCTCTCAAAATAAACCCTTTTCCTTCTCTCTTCTTTCTCTCTCTAATTAGAAGACTCCACAGAAGTTAGCTTTGAAGGTGAATTAAGGACTTGAAAAGGGTGGATTATTTATCAAATTGTTGAGAAACATTAAGGTATGTGTTCTATTCACCTTTGAGATCCTTTCCTCAAAGGGTTCCTTCAAATAGATTTCTAAAAGTTGAGTTTTCTTATGGGTTTCATTCAATTATGAAATGTGAGTTATTGATTGAGTTGTTAATGAATTCTTAGGTTTATATTCACTAGATTAACATGTAATTCAACTAGTTTATGGTAATTGTTGATGGTTCGGTCTAAATTGAAGAGTATGATCCTCTATCCCTAACCCTAGGTAGTGATCTTGACCTATATTATATTGTGATCATTCAATTGAGTTGGTTTTTGATTAGATTACTATATTATGGTGTTATTACGATTAAATTAAGATGAGTTACAGGCCTATCATGCTATTTCTTGAGATGTGATTTATGGTTATGAATTATAATGTGAAATTAGCGTATGTACCTTGTCTCAAGTTGTGATCTAAAGATGAATTGTGTTATAGAGATTCAATTGGCCTTGTTATCTTATTGGTTATCATTGTGAGATAAAGTTACTCCCTAAGTTTTGTTGAGTTATGGGTTAATGGTAAGACCTTGGTGATAGACTATGAGGAAGAATTTGTAAGTCTTAGAATCTCTATATTTACTTCTAATCGTGATTAATTGTTGTTAAGTCATGATATTACATTTGAGTTTGCCTTATACTAGGATTATAGGGTGGTATGATGTTTAATTGAAATGTCTTGACTATGTTGTGAGGTTGATTAAGGTGTATGTGCTATAAGGATGGTAAAAACTATCAATGTACCTTAATATGTTATTAAATGCTAAAGTGTTAACCTCACTTATACGAATTGTGATGAAAGGCCTTTTACTCATACAATTTTTATTGACCTATTGATGATGATGATTATACAAGGGGTAGACCCTATGGCCTAAATTAAGTTATGATTGATTATTAAAGGCTTAAAGACATTTCAAAACGGGACTCTAGCTTAGCACCGAGTAAACTAGATACAGAAGTGTCATTTCCCACATAGGGAAGGTAGGAACACTACGTTAATCTTGTGATTTGAGACTATAATGCATGGCGATAAAGAGGGTCCTAACTAAATCTCCTATTTCTTGAACTATATATCCCCCATAGGAATACTAGCTATTGGATCCATGTAGTTTCTATGTTTCATGTTTTGGTACTACCTTTGCAAGTAATCGGCCTTCTTTCGGTGAAGGGTTTTATTACACCGGATTCCACAGTAGCTCATGTGGTCTATGTCGTTTAGGTAAAGATGTTCCCAAAAGGTAAAATGAATTAAAGGACATAAGCCCTGACTTGGATAACCTAAGGGGTCTAGCTTAGTCTAGGTAGGGGTATGGGACTTTACCTAGACAGTGCACTAGTTAGCCTTGAGGGGAGTCTTAGTAGGAGGTTCATATATTTTATGTTATGATAATATATGATGTATATATGATGACCATGTCACATTGTTGATAATAAATGTTGATTAGTTCATTCATGAATATGCCTTGGATTATAATGATAATATATGATGAAATGCAAGGCTAAACGCCATGATATGTAAAGTTGTACATTGGTCATGTTTTCTTGTTGAGGATACTTGATTGATTAAGGTTATGAGGCTTTGCTTGGTCATTGCACTTGTTGAATTGATAAGGACTTGTGAGTAGTTGTCTTTCTTATTACGATATGTTTAACTCTTATTCATTCTTGTGATATTATTCCTTGATGTTAGGGTTGTAGTAAATCATGGTTTTCAAGTATGTTGTGATGAGTATTACTTGTGTGATAGTAAGCATGTTGGTTGATTGATATGACTTACTTGGCTTTGCATTAAATCCATAGAGAGGTAAAATAACATGTTTTGACTAAAAAGTACCTTTTAGCATGTTTTGCTTGTGTATGTCCATAAGATATCATACTTAGTACATGTGGAGTACTAACCCCATTTTCTTCCCTTTTCCGCAAACTTTTTAGGTTCCAGTCGTTGAGGAGTTTTGGAGGCGACATTATTGAAGGCCTGGATTCTTTATTTAATCCAACTAGGGTAGGTCTTCAACTTTTGAGGGAAATGCCATCTTCTATCTTTGGATTTTGTTATTAGCTTATTGACTCTATCATTTATTTCCTTCTTATTTTAATATTGTACTTTCGTATGACCTATACATGGTCTTGTTGAATTTATATAAGGGTTTTTCCCGTATTGTGATATTTATGTAGATGGTATGCGATGAGACAATCTTGAGACTATTTACATATTTTTATATATGTATGTGAAATAAAAGTAGAAGGCCATGTAACCTTCCTATATGAAGGGTCTATGTTAATCGATATGAATATATATTATATGTATGTAGAGGTCTATGTAAACCTCTAAATAATGATAATGGAAGTTCTAAATGTTTGCACAATTTTCAACATATGAATATAATGAGATGAGACTAAGAGGCTAGTCTTAGTCCTTCAAAAGGACGCCGACGCCGGTTACATCTAGGGGGTAAACCCGGATGTGAAAAACTTGGTATCAGAAGTTGAGGTTGAATATCGTTAAGTTATAACTCTCTCTGTACCACATATATGTAGGTTTGCATTCATAATTGTGAAGAGCGCCACACTTATGATTAGAAACCTATATGATTTTTAGGAATCAATCTCTTTTATGGAAATCTTATATCGTTCCAATAGATTATACTTATGGTGTGGTTTTGCATCTAATCCTATTGTTGTGCTTATAGGAAGCATGAACACTCGAAGGAATGCAACTCTTAGACTCGAGGAGGAAGTTGCTAATGCATAAGATCCTCCCCATGATGACCAAGTCCCTCCACCTGAGGAAAATACTAATGTTGATCAAGCCCCACTTAACCCTCCACATATGACATTAAAGCAGATGAGGGCTATTCTTTCTCAAATGGCTCAACCCAGGACTACTCAAGCACAAGCCGCGACGGTTCGAGCCCAAGCAATGACGGATCAATCCAATTGGGATGTTGCTCCTCATCCTCATCAACAAGTCACTACTATGACTTTCTGTCTAAGCTACTTGACTCGGATGAACCCTCTTACTTTCAATGGGTCTAAGGTTGATGAAGACCCCCAAGAAATCCTCGATGAAGTCTACAAGGTACTATATTCTATGGGGTGTCTTCAAGTGAGAAGGTCGAGTTGGCATCATATCAACTCAAGGATGTGATTCAAACATGGTATGTATTATGGAAGGATAATAGGCCATTGAGGAGTGGTCCAGTGACTTGGGAGATCTTTAAAGAGGCTTTTCTAGATCGGTTCTTCCCTAGAGAGACGAGGGAGGAGAAAGTGATGAAGTTTAACAATCTTCGTCAAGGAGGGAAGAGTGTCCATGAGTAATCTTTGGAATCCATTAAGTTGTCCAAATATACTCCTTCTTTGGTCTCCTATCCTAGAGACCAAATGAGACATTTCGTTACGGGGGTGTCAGAGGACTTACAAGAGGAGTGCCAATCGGTCATGCTACATGACAACATGAACATTTCCCATCTTTTGTTTTATGCAAGAAGGGTTGAGGAGGAAAGAGCTAAGCGAAAAAGTCGAGATGCTAAGAGGGTAAGGTAATTTGATGGAGGTTCTTCAAAGAATAATCTTGAGATTCAATACAAGCCAAAATTTAAGAAGTGGGTTTCTAATCAATTCCCTTCCAAATTCCCAAATCTAGTGGTGATAGGGTTTCTAACCATAAATCCAAGAAGGGAAAAAGTACTATTTCACCAAATGAGAAGCCAAATTGTGGAAAGTGTGGTAAAAATCAATATAGTGATTGCCTTAAGGGGATGGATAATTGCTTTAGTTGTGGCAAGAGTCGTCAAAAAATGAGAGATTGTCCAAACTTGAAGAGTCAAAACAAGGGTAGTGGCCAAGCTCAAGCAAGTGGTTCTACTGATGCTCCAAAGAAGAACCACTTCTATGCTCTTTGCTCAGTGGGTGAGCAAGAGACCTCTCCCGATGTGGAGACCGTTATGTTTAAAAAAAATTCTCTTGATGCATATGCCTTACTTGATCCACGCGCTAGTTTATCATTTGTTACACCGCTGATAGATAAAAGGTTTGAAATTTTACCCGATATTTTGCATGAGCCTTTTCTAGTGTCTACCCCGGTGGGAGAGTCGGTTGTTGCTAAAAGAGTCTATCATAATTGTCCTATTTCATTGCCCAATAGAGTTTCTAATGTAGATGTAGTTGAACTACATATGCTTGATTTTGATATCATTTTGGGTATGGATTGGTTACATGATAGTTTTGCTACTATTGATTGTAGGACAAGAGTTATGAGGTTTAATTTCCCAAATGAACCCGTTGTTGAGTGGAAGGGTGGGAATTCTATTCCTAAAGGTCACATCATATCTTGTCTAAAAGCATGTAAAATAATCTCAAAGAGTTGTCTTTATCACATAGTAAGATTCCAAAATTTGGATACCAAAATTCCTCCTATTGAGTCGGTCCCCATAGTGAGTGACTTTCCAGAAGTTTTTCCCAATGACCTTCTCGGTATTACTCCCGAAAGGGAAATTGATTTTGTATCAATTTGAAACCGGAAACAAATCCCATTTCAGTCCCTCCATATCGGATGGCTCTGGACAAATTGAAGGGGTTGAAGTCTCAACTCAAGGATTTTCTTGACAAAGTCTTTATAAGGCCTAGTATATCTCCATGGGGTGCTCCGGTGTTATTTGTCAAAAAGAAAGATGGTTCTTTGAGAATGTGTATAGACTACCATCAATTCAACAAAGCTACTATCTAGAATAAGTATCATCTTCCTCGAATTGATAATTTATTTGATCAACTCCAAGGGGCGAGTTACTTTTCAAAGATAGGTTTGAGGTCGGTGTATCACCAACTTAGGGTGAGAGGCGAGGATGTACTAAAGACAATTTTTTAGACTAGGTATGAGCACTACGAGTTCTTGGTAATGTGTTTTGGTCTCATTATTGCTCCGACAACGTTTATGAACCTAATGAATAGGGTGTTTTAAAATTACCTAGATTCCTTTGTCATTATGTTTATTAGAGATATCTTTTTATATTTGAAGAATGAGGATGATCATATGGGTCATTTGAGGGTAGTGTTGCAAACCCTTAAAGAACATCAATTTTATGCCAAATATAGTAAGTGTGAGTTTTGGTTGAGTTCTGTGACTTTCTTTGTCACATCATCTCTATCGAAGGAGTTGAGGTAGACCCAAGGAAAACGAAAGCGGTGAAAAACTAGCCTAGACCATTGACTCCGACATACATTAGGAGTTCCTTGGTTTTAGCCGGTTACTATCGGAGATATGTGGATGGTTTCGCGTTTATTGCATCTCCTTTGACTACTTTTGAACCAAAAGATTAAAAAGTTTGAGTGGTCGGAGGCATGTTAGAAAAGTTTCCAATTATTGAAAGATAGGATTACTTCCTCTCCCGTGTTGACCTTACCGGAGGGTACAATTTTGTGGTGTATTGTGACGCATCCCGAGTGGGTTTGGGGTTTGTGCTTATGCAACACGGGAAGGTGATAGCTTATTCCTCTAGGCAACTAAAGGTACATGAGAGAAAACTACCCCACTCATGACCTTGAATTAGTAGTCGTGGTGTTTGCTTTTAAATTTTGGAGGTATTACCTGTATGGGGTTCATGTTGATGTTTTTACCGATCATAAGAGTCTCCAATATATATTTACCCAAAAGGAGTTGACTCTCAGACAAGGAAAGTGTCTTGAGTTTTTGAAAGTTTATGATATGAGGGTCCTTTATCACCCCAACAAGGGTAATGTAGTTGTGGATTCCCTATGTCGGATGACAATGGGTAGTGAATTCCATCTTTACGAAGCTTAAAAGGACCTAGCAAGGGAAGTACATAGGTTGTCTAAGTTGGGAGTAAGGTTGGAGAGTTATCCGGATGGGGGTGCCATAGTTCGGCATAACTCCGAGTCATCTTTAGTGGTTGAGGTATCCAAACAACACCTTCATTTAGCCATAATGGAGTTGAAAGAATGGTTCTCGGCAAATTCAATGAACCATTCTCCTTAAGGGGGGATAATGAGTTAAGGTACCAAGGGAGATTATGTGTTCCCGATGTAGATGGGTTGAGGGACCGAATCCTAGAAGAAGCACATGGGTCCCTCTACTCAATTCATCCAGGGTCGACAAAAATGTACCATGACATAAGGGAGATATATTGCCTGGGAAGGTTCAAAAGGAAATAGAGGAATTTGTCGCTAAGTGTCCGAATTGCCAAACAAATAAAGCCGAACACCTAATCCGTTGTGGGACTTAGTACCAAGGATCAAAATTCTATTTGAAGTGAAGAGTCAATATGAGGACTGGTAGTAGGTTTAAACCTTAGGACCCAAAAAGTTCTAGATTCATATGGGTGGTTTGGATCAATTGACTAAATCCGCTCGCTTTATTCTCGTCAAGTCTTCATATTCGGCGGAGGATTATGCAAGAATCTTCCTAGATGATATTGTGTTCCTCCATGGCATTCTGTTATCCATCATATCGGATCGGGGCGCAAAATTCACATCTAGATTTTTGAGGTTGATCCAAAAAGGGTTAGGTACTACAGTGAAGTTGAGCACCGCTTTTCATCCCCAAATGGATGGTCAAACGGAGCATACAATAAATACCCTTGAAGATATTCCTAGAGAGTGTATTATTGATTTTAAAGGGAGTTAGGATAGGCACTTATGTTTGGTGGAGTTTTCCTAAAACAATAGTTTTCATTCATACATTTCCATGGCTCCCTATGAAGCCTTGTATGGTAGGAGGTGTAGGTCTAATATTGGATTGTTTTAAGTGGGTGAGCCATCGCTTTTTGGTCTCGAGTTTATTCATAAGACTTTGAAAAAGGTCCATATCATAAGGAACCGGTTGCTAATGGGCTATGGTCGGCAAAAGTCATATAATGATCATAGAAGAAGGGATTTGGAGTTTGAAGAAGATGATAAGGTTGTATTTTAACATTCACCAATGAAAGGGTCTGGTGGTTAGATTTGCCAGACAGGAGAAATGAGTCCTATTTTTTTTTTTATGGCGGTACAATGGAAATATTGAAAGGGTTGGTAAGGTTGCGCTATTGGTTGAACCTTCTAGGGATCGGGTTCGATTCATCCGGTATTTCCATGTTCTTATGTTGAAAAAGTGTCTGTCGTGATCCGCGTCCATTCTTCCTATTTCAGGGTTTGGGGTCAAGGAAACCTCTCTTATGAGAAGTTCCAGTTCAAATTTTTGATAGGCAAGTCAAGAAGTGATGATAAATAAGTAGGTTTCGTAATTAAAAGATGTTATGGAAAAATCATCTAGTTAAGGGTTCAACATGGGAGGGGCGAGCAAACAGAAAGTACCGTTACTCTCAATCTTTTGGAGAAATGTAAAGTAAGTCATTCTTTTTAATAAATATCAATATGACTACAAAATTTAAGTTCTGATTTTTAGGTGAACTTTTGCACAGTATGTAATTTTGCCAGAATTACAGTGAAATTAACTGTAATATTGCTATTAAAAACTAGACATTTTGTTTTTCTTGTTGTGCGTTTTTTTTTGTGCATTTGATATGGTGAGTCGTACATGAAAGAGAGGTAGCCTGTGTTACGTTGAACTTTGTGTTATTGATTCATGAATGTATTATTGAGCTCATACGTGTTGTGAGCAGCGGCAATGCTTATCTGATCCCCGTGTTTTGAGATTATGTTGGTAATATTAGTTTTTAATTGCTTTGTTGAATGAAATGTTTTATGCTGATTTAATATGTTGACTGTAGAATTGGACTGATAGACTTGGAGTCTATTTTTCCGTCAATAGAAATTTGAGTGTCCAGTTCGGGGATGAACATGTGCCAAAAGGGAAGCAATGTAACCCCTTGAAAATCCAAGGACTCATGTTAAAGCCTAACATAGGTTGTCATAATGTGCTAAACGATGATTTAATGTCCATTGTAATGAATACTAGGTCATTCAGGATAATTTAGAACCGAAACATCCAAAATGTCGTGAAGTTGGTTAAAAGAGAGCGTGTTAGTGTGCCTTAGGAATTTTTGACTAACTTTTAGGATTCGAAAGTACAAAAAGTGGTGGAGGATAAGGTAAATAATGGGTGTTTGGAGTTTTTCCATTGGTGAAAGCCGGAGTACGGACCTCACCACGGACCAATCTCAAGGGACTTCAGAAGGACCCCTGCAGTTGATGCAACCTGCCTTGGCAGCGTTGCATTCAAGGGACAGACGAATAGACCGTGTGTGGATTTGACAGGCATATATGCCACCTTTCATCCCACACGTAGTCTGGTGGATAACATGGTCCCTTCGACCTGCCAGCCTCTAGAATCATCAACAGAGTGCAGAGGTAAGTAAAAGGGGTGTGTGGTCCATGGTGGATCAGCGGGGGTGCTGCGATTGCCAGGTTGTGCCACAACTTCCTACCTTTGAAGAAAAGAAAATCCGGGCGTGCCCAAGTTTTGAACCAAAACTTACGGATGTGCCGCACGGGCCCCATCGGTGTCACCGGTCAGACGCGCGAGGGGGGTCTCGTCGAATTCGGTGTGCACATTAGGGTGTGCAAATTAATGAACGTTTTTAAATTAAGTTCATAATAATAAGTTTTTTAGGAGGTTAGTTGGTGATTAAAGGAAAGACTTATCAGTGTTTGAACAATCAAGTACCTACATAAAAATTCCTCAACCCATATTAATCTAGAACATATCTCTCAAATAAACCCTTTTCGTTCACCTTATTCTCTTAATTAGAAGAACTCAATAGAATCTTAGCTCATGAAGGTGACATTGGGGACTAGGAAAAAAGGTGGGATTATCATAAAGTGTTGAGAAACACTAGGTATGACTTCTATTCACCTTTGAGTTCATTCTCAAACGGTTCCTTCAAAATAGATTTCAAAAAGTGGATTTTTCGTATGAGGTTTCGTGTTAATTAAATGACGAAATTAGAGTTATGGATTGAGGTTTTAATGAATCATTAGGGTTATGCTAAGTAGATCTAACATGTAATCCATTGTTTAATCGTAATTGTTGATGGCATGGTCTAAATTGAAGAGTAGATACTCCTCCCTAATCCTAGTAGTGATCTTGAACTATATTGTATGTAACATTCAATTTGTGGTGTTTGATTAGGATACTATCCTATGGTGTTATTATGATTTAAAATAAGATGAGTTATAGGCCTATCATGCTAGTTATGAGATGTGATTTGGGTTATGATTAAATGTGAAATTAGGTCTATGTAATTGTCTCAAGTTGTGATCTAAGGATGAATACTGTGCATAGAGATGCATGGCTGGTTATTATGGTATCATTGTGTTATGAGGCTTACTCTCCAAGTTGTGTTGGAGTTGATGGGTTGATTGTAAGACCTTGTGATCGAGACTATCAGAAAGATTGTTAAGTCTTGGACTCCTCATCTTACTTCCAGTTGTTGATTAATTGTTGTAAGGTCATTTATTTACATTTAAGTATGCCTTATTGCTAGTATTATAGGGGTGGTATTGATGTTTGAATTGAAATGTTCTTGATATGTTGTGTTGTGGATTAAGGAGTATGTGCTAAGGTGGCGAAAACTATCAATGTGCCTTAATATGTTATGAATGCTAAGTGGTTAACTTACTTATCTGAAGTGTGATGAGAAGGACTCATAGCAATTCTTATTGAAGCTATTGATGATGATGATTATAACAAGGGGTAAGACCCTTGGCCTAAATTAGTTATTATTGATAATGAAGGATATATACATTTCCAAAAGGGAAATTTAGCTTTGAATCCGAGTGAACTAGTTAGAGAAAGAAAGAAAACTGTCCGTTTCCATATAGGGAAGGTAGGAATAGGGAACACTTACGTTTACTCTTGTGATGGGAGACTATAACGCATGGCGCATATAAAGATCGGTACCAAAACTAAAGATCCTAGTTATGAACTATGTGCCCCCATAGGAATACGAGCTAGTGGATCCCGTTGTGCTATGTTCATGTCTTTAATAATACCTTGACCAAGTAGTCCGCCTTCTTTCGCTGTAGGGTTATAGACACCGGATTCCCACTACCTCCTACGTCTATGTCGCGGTCAGGGAAGATGTTCCCAAAGTGAAAATGAATTAAAGGACTGCAAGCTTAACATGCATAACTAAAGGGTCTAGTTTTAGTCTAGGTAGGGGGTATGAGACTTACTGACTTGCACTAGTATAGCCTTGAGTGGAGTCTTAGGAGCGGTTTCTTTTGATGTTATGTTAAGCTACATGATAATATATGATATATATATGTCGATGACCAAATGTAACATTGTTATTACTATATGTTGATTAGTTATTTTGAATATGTCTTGGATTCTAATGATAATATATGCTGAATGAAGGCTAAACGCCATGATATGTAAAGTTGGACTGGTCCTGTTTCTGTTGAGGATACTTGATTGAGTAAGTATGGGGCCTTGCTGGTCTTGCAACTTGTTGAATGTAAGGACTTGTAGAGTAGTTTCTTGCTTATTATTGATGTATTATGTTTTAACTCTTATTCAGTCACTGTGATCTTATTCCTTGATGTTAGGGTTGTAGTCCATTTCATGGTTTTCAAAGTCTGTTGGATGAGGGATACTGTGTGATTCGTCAGCTGTTGGTGATTGATAGACGCTGACTTGGACTATTGCCTTCAATTCATACAGGGTTTACCTCACCTGTTGTGCCTAACACGTACCCTTTCAACATGTTTTGCTTGTATGTGTATGGTCATAAGATTTCTCATACAGCTAGTACATGTGGGAGTACTACTCCCTGTCCTTCTTTTTTCCCGAACATTGTAGGGTTTTTTGGTTACAGTTTCGTTGAGGAGTTTGGGAGGCGACATTCTTGAAGCTCGCTTCGTTTTGCATCCACGATGGAAGTCCTTCAGACTTTGCGTAAGGCCCATGATTTAGTCTTTGGATTTGTTCTGCGATTATTGGACTCGATCCTTTTCCTTCTGCTTTGCCTCCTGTCCTGTCGTTTCCCTCTCCACATGTCTGTTGCCGTTGCTGTCAATGGTCTCTTCCCCTCTTGGGTATATTCGCGTGTGGTTGAGCTGCGCCCGGCGACCCCTCGTTTTGCGCTCTTTTGTCTTTTTTTTCTGCTGTGCCCTCCACGTCGCCGGCCTGTGTATACCTCCGTCAGCTTCTTGCCGGGGTCTCTGTGCTCCTCGCGATGCCGCTCTAGTTTCTGTGTACTGTCCCCCTCTCAATAGTGCTCCTGGCCCTGTTTCCTTTTTTTCCCCTTTTCCCTCTCTCCAGTCCCGCCTTGAGACGCCGCCGGCTACCTCTAGTCCTTCCCCTCTGCACGGCCCGCACCGAGTGAAGTCTAGGGGGTAGTAAAAAGGGAAAGTATTGAGCATGTGCGTAAGCATGTGACTACTATATAATGCTTGTATCATAAACAGTTGGTCCCATCTATATTTCCTTTTTCTTGACGTATATTGACCCCCAAAGTAATACTATCCTAGGTGAGATGTACGTAGTTATATGCTGTTTGATACTACCTTGGCAGTAGTACTCCTTCATTCTGGTGTGTAGGGCGTTCCATGACACCGGATTCATGTGGTCTTTGTTCAATTGGGAAAGATGTTCCCAAAGGTAAAATGAACTAAAGAAATGTGACACCTAACTAGGATGTGTAACCTAAGGGGTTTAGCCTAGTTTAGTAGGGGTATGGGACCCTCGCTAAACATTGCAATAGATGTTGTATCATGCGTACATTATACAGAAAGATTTATGTGATGTCTTGAATTAATTTATACATATATGATGATTGCTTTCACATTTCATGAAGAATGTGTTGGTAATCCAATGCTAAAGTATGATGCGATGTACTCTTACGGATATGCCTATGTGAAGTTTGACATTGGGTTGGGTCTTGTTCAGTTGAGTTGATCGAGTAATAGTAAGTAAGGTTGATGGGGGCTTGTTTAGTCATTGCCACTATGTGACTTAATGAGGGTTTTCCTGGGTAATTAGGCACTTCGTTGTTTATGGGTTAGTGACTATTATAAATGCTTGTTGCTATTATAACTTTGATGATTAGCGTGTCTTGTTATGTGCTCAATTTGTGTGCTAATGCATGTAGTGGCTATCACTAGACATGTATTGTTAAGGTCTTGTGTGAGGACATGATCGTGACTAGATCTTCTTAATGAAGAATAGTATTAGTGATTGTGTTGTTGGATTCTCCTGAATGATTGCATAAAGGCTTTTCAACGTAAAAATGTCCTTTGCATGAGGTTATCCCGATATGTGTGCATTGGTTCTCATAGTTAGTCAGGTGTGATGTGCTAACCCCATTTTCCCCTTTTGTCCCACAATTTTACGTTAAGGTCGTAAAGGGATTTTTGAGATGACTTTGAAGTAAGATTAACATTATCCTCATCCAAAGTTTTGTAGGTCCTTCACCTCCCGAGGGCCTTCCACTATCAGCAATTTATGATGGTATTTCTAGTTATAAGACTTTTAGTCTTTAGCCTTTTGTTCTGGAGTATCACAATTATATGTATAGCATAACATCTGGTATGGGAAGTATGCCACAATGATATAAACTCTTTATTTAGAATGGTTATGAGCGTGAGACATCCGTTTAAGACTATGTTATGTATCTTATAGATTGTCCAATAAAAAGAAAAGAATAAGAATTTCCTATTAGGAAGGGTCAATGTATGTTCCAATATGAACTATATTATGTATAGTGCGAGAAAGGTTTTGTAAAACCTCAAGATATCGATAGAAAGGTGTTAAATTTAGCATTTAACCTCTGAAGGAATGATGAAGATAAGTGGTAAGTGACTAAATTTTAAACAGGGGACGACGACGCAGTTACGTCTGGGGGGTTGCTCCTCGGATGTGACACCATATTCAACCCATTTAAACAAGTAGAAAAACTAAGGCATAGCCGTTAACACATTATACATGCCACTTAGGGCTCCAACATATCTGAAACAACAAGAGTAAAAAGAATGTCTTTAGGTGTATAGCAATGTAACAAAGGTAGAGTGAGAGAAAGGCATCATACTCGGAACTTGAGGACATACCCACAGTTGGAGAAATGAACCAAGCCTTCCTTCAAAAGTCGACATGAACCCTTCAATGACCGGAATCTTAAATGTTGGGGAAAAAGGGATAAATGGGATCAGCACATCACTTGTACTAAGTATGAAATTATATGCACACACAACATCGAAATCATACTAAAAAAGACATTTGTTCAAAACCATACCAGACTACTTTGAAAAGCCTTATGCACAATCAAGAACTCATATAGGACAATAACCACATTTTCATTAGGAAAATAGAATATTCAACTCAAGACCAACATCATCAAGTATAACTAAGTCAACATGATTAATAGCATAATAGAACCTTAACCAACACAGCTCAAACATCCTGTTATATCAACAAAGCATATATGAGAGTTTATGTCATAATAACACGTAAAAGACCCTTACTCATAACCCCCATCAAGTCTAAAATTTCAATGACCAAGTAAAGCCCCATAACCTTACTTAATCAAGTAAACCAAACCAAGAATCATAAGCAATTCCTACTATCTGATAATATAGCATCAATGCTATTACATCATCATAATTAGCAGTATAAACCAATTGCATATTCATACATGAAACCAACCTCATATAGTATCATGAACATATAAATTCAACACATACGTTTCATTCACTTTATAAGAGCATAAAACATAAGATCATCCTCCTAAGACTTCCATCAAGGCCAACTAGTTCTATGTATAGGAAGAGTCCCATACCCCTACCTAGACTAAGTCAAACCCAGCAAGTATCCTAAAGTTTACTTTATTACTTTATTTTACTTTTGGGAACATCTTGCCTTAGTCGACATAGACCAAATTAGCCAATGTGGAATCTATAGTCATGGAACCCAACACTTAAAGAAGGTGGACTACTTGCCAAGATAGTACCAAAACATGAACATAGCATCCATGTGGATCCAGTAGCTAATATTCCTATTGGGGCAACATAGTTCAAGAACTAGGAGATGTGCTTGGGACCCTCTTTGTGCTACATGCATTACAATTTCCCATCTCATGAGTACCTTAGTGAACCTATCTTCCCTATGTGGGATGGGGCACTCCTCACTTCTAGTTCACTCGGTGCTAAGTTAAAGTCCCTTTTGATATGTTTTTTTATTAATAATCGTAAATTAGTTTAGGTCATAGGGTCTAACCCTTATAGAGTCATAGTTATAGCTCACTAAGAATTGCATGAGGACGCCCTTTCAATATATTTCACACATGTGAGGTTAACATATTTAGATCACCATATCATAATAAGGCACATAGGCAATTCATCACAAACCTTATATCCTTACATCTTAACCATCACTCAAAAGCCATAAATCAATAAATTTCTATTCAACATCATACCAAGCCTAATCAATCTTATCATAAGATATACTTCAATATAACTAAAACAAGTAATCATAATTGAACTAAAGGTTTGAGATCACAAGACTTATCCAACATCCTTCATAAGCCATCATCCAAGGTTTTACCATCAACCATCAAATTTAACCCAACAATGGGTGTAATATAATTATCAAATATAAATGAATACAATAATGAAGTCACTTCAATCACGACACTCAATTCATCCATTAGTCCATACCTATGGTAAAGACTTGGTCCTTTATGATTTACTTCACATACTACTAGGTTGATTCAATCAAGAACCTAACAACAAAATTGAATCCATAATAATCATAATATAAGTATAATTATAAAATATACCATTAGAAAATACTATTTAGAAGTCGTTTCGTACTAGGAAAGAAAACCCACATGAAATCATCATTTTGAAATCAATTATTGGAAGAAACCTTTTGGGGAAGGATCCCACAGGTGAAAGACCCTACTGTTATTTGTTGAAGAGGCAATGGAGAAAATCCCCTCTTGCTTACCTAATTTATCTTGACCATCCTTCAAATCTAAAAGAGTTCTTCTATTTGGAGAGAGAAGGAAGAGCAATCGTATTTTTTGGAATTGTGAGAGTTTAGATTAGTTTAATTAGGCTTAGGTCTTGTCTAATCATTAACTAACTTAATTAGACCTACCCTTAACACCTAATAATTAAATAACCAACTTTAAATAAATGAAGTAACTTCAAAATCACCAGAAAAGTTAGTGACTGACCTACGAGACACACCTACGGCCCGTATGTCGTCACGGCCAAGGCACCCCCATGCAGCAACTCTGTCATTGGTCCGAACTTGTACAAATGACCCCTTTCTAAATTATAAGTTTACCATCTCTGGAGGTATTGATGCCCTATCATTGACCACTCGTCGTAAGCCTGCCCCTCTCTGGCTATTTGTCTTAACTAGCTTTTACCCAAATGCAAAGGGTCCTCCTTAAGGACCTTGATTGGTTTTTTGAGAGCTTAACCAGACTTTTTGACCTAAAAAAATCTAATAACATGTTTAACCTCTTCCCAGCAAATTTCCTTAATTTGACTCCTAAAACCTTTCAAATAGGCTAGTCGGCACGCTAGCACGCTTTTGCTAGTCTCCGACGTCGTGTGACATTCCTTGAGATTTGACTCAAAACTTTCTAAATGACTTTTATATACCTAAATGTTTACCCTTAAAAAAATTTAAAAAATCTTATAACACGCATAGTGAGGATCTATATTTGTTTTAACAGGTTTTAGACTTTTCTTCTGACTGTTACACGTCGTTAGGTGAGCTTGAGGCTTTTAAGAGGAGCATAGTAGACAGAGTCTTATGTCCAAACACTGTCCCTGCAAGGCGCTAGTAGCTAGTTCGGCGCGCAGGTCCCTGACAGATAAGTCTGTCCCAAAGGAGCTTTGGTAGTCGTGGCACCCCAGGCCCGACCAGATGGGTTTTCAAAAACTTTTCTTCTCCAATTTTTTCAATTCTAAACCTCCCCAATCTTCCCATCAATCTCACCAAACATTTCAATCTCTAATATACTTCGTTACCCACTACATAGAACAAAAAACATGTCCGGAAACATGAATCAGAATCTACTTTGGGATACACTAAAATTCACCAAAAGAATTTAACAATTTTTCATCAAGAACTACTCGCCCATATTCATCATCATTCCATATACTCTAACTTGCTTAATTTAAATGAATTGGGTGTGACTGAAAGGTCCCATTACCGTAATGATCTGACATACCTCAAGTAGGGATCACACCCTCGCGAAATCCACACGACGATCTTAGCATTCTATGATAATTCTTGATCTTCCTCTTCTTTTCTTTTTTCTCCAAAACCCTAAGCGTTCTTAATTTTTGTTAAACTTAATTGGCACTTGTTTTTTACCCCCTAAATAACCCTTAAAACGAATTAGGAAATACTAGGGTTAAATGACAACTTTGCCCTTACTGAAATACGAATTGGATTTTCCTTAGTCCAACAACAAAACTTCCGAAAGACACATACCCCTCATACGACATCGTGTTTGTGGAAACTCGGCGGCATTTGAAATATCTTCCTAAGGTATATTGACTTATATAAATAAATCATACAAACTCCTCCCGATATGGGATTTATTTCCATTTTAAAATGACCAAAACACACTTTTGAAATTGTAAATTTTTCAGATTTTGTATTTATTTTTCGAAAATGATTTTCCATTTGTTTTCCTACCTTATCTTAGTTACATAGTTCGAGATTTTAACAATTAGTCAACCCAAAATGAGTATGAACCAACCCATAAGCAACTAATAGCAATAACATGTCAATGCCAAGAATAGGACCTCATAACCCCTATCTACAGCTAAGCATCACTTAAGTCACTTAACCCACATGCATACAACAGAATCTCATACCTTATCATAACATGCTTAATTCATAAGTTACATAAAGCTTAACATACCATAACATGTAACCAACTTGATCAAAACACTTACTCTAGAATCAATCCCTTAGGATACCATATGTCAATGAGTAATGAGAAACCACATCCCCGCACCCTCCCTTCACAACCCTATGTAGTACCTTCAATACCAACCCTAATAGTAGTGTCACATATTGACTTATTCATTTAGTTTATATATCAATATAAAGAGGAAGATAGTGCAATAATAATCGACAGGAGACCATGTGATCTACATGGATTTCTGTGTTTCTCTCCACAACAAAAAGAAAGGTAACACTTGCGTAAGGTGTACCAATCTTACATATCTCTGTAGGTGGATCCACTTAATGCTCTAGACCTATGTGGCACATAGTTATAGGTCAAGAGAATTGTACTAGAAACCTTGACTTCACCCACGTGGGAGGTTCCACTCCTGAGACCAAACTATCGTTGGGAATCCAGACTTCTAAAAGTGAAGAAACCCATGAGGTCTTACTCACTAAACTTAGACCTCCATCTATTTACATGCCCTATGTAATATTTAACTCATAATAACTCATCGATTATTCCTAAGTGAAACTAACCCTTTCACTTTAAGACCGCATACAAGTTAGTAACCCTTTTCGCTTTAACAATTTTTATCAACATGAGAAACTACCTTTCATCATATAATAATCATACCATAACATACTTGCACACTTCATAACAAATGTTATAGTCTTGGGTTAATGATGAGGAATAATTGCTATCACATCACAACCACATATTAAACATAGAAGCATTACATTCTAAATAACTCATACGTCATAATTGAATTCAAGAAGAATCAACCTTCATACCTTCTTGCCCTTTCATTGCCACCATGCTTCAATTATCAAAGAATAAATATCCAATTCAAAATTAAGGTAAATTAAAGAACAAATTACATAATTAACATCAATATAGTAAATCAACATATTCATCATGTCCACGATTCACCATATCAATTCAATGTTTTCATGAAATTGGGGAAAGACATGGGTCCATGGAATCTTGAGTTAATAACAAGAATTAGCCATTAATATATACTTAAACAACATTAATTGACCACAATTCATCAAAATTTCTCCCTAATTTTGTTTTCTTCAAAAAGACCCATGTGTAGAGACAAACCCTAACTTGGGGAAGTTTGAAAATCTCTTTGAAAGAAACTCTTGGAGAAAGGAATCCCAAGATTGAAATAAATCATACCTTAGTTTTAGTTTTCATAAATCCACGAAATTAAAGTGAAAACTTGAGAAATTGGTGTTCTTCTCCAAGCTCCAAATTGCTCTTCAATGGAGGTTGAGTAGAGAGAAAATTTTTAGAGAAGTGAGAGGGATTTGAGGAATTAATTGGAATGGGTAAAAATTGAATTAAAAATGATCCTAGATCAATATATATCCCCCACCTAAAATACACAAAATACGTCTCACGTAATTGGGTCTTTTTGTGAAGTCAAATTGACTTAATAATGACGTGAACGAATCAAGGAAGTGGCTGTGCGTCGCGGGGGCATTTCCAATCATTTTATCTCCAATCAGGGTCGAGCCAGAGAGACTCGTGAAGGCCCCACATCGCGAGGCAAAATTTTTCTAGACAGTGTTGGCTGCACGACGCGCAAGGGGATTCTCCATATATTGGCTACACGCAGGCTGCTTTGGCAGCCTACTTGCCAATGTTCGGGTCCCCCTCAAAAACCCTTCGAGTGGTCCTTGGGGATTCGTGGCTGAACGTTTAGACCCTAATAAATTATTTTACAAATTTAAAGTCTTTTTATTAGTTTTAGACTTCATTTGACACTCCTAAACCTTCACAGAACATAGGGACGTCTCTAGTTCAATTTCGCTAGATTCCGAACGTCATGGTCTTTCTTTGACATTTAGGCTCTAATATATATAATTCAACTTTGTTACATTAGTCTTGGTCTGGAAACATCATTTTAGTCATTATTTAATAGGTGAGGCTTTATTCTAGTTTAGAGGATTTTCTGGGTGTTACATTAATTGTATAATTGTGGTTGTATAAAGTGAGAAAGAGAGAAAGACAAAAAAACTGGATAGGGGAAGATAGTATTTGTATAATCATAAGTGTATATGACAAATATATATGCATTTATATTTTGTAGATACAATTTTATCTTGCTTTATACAAATACAAACACAATGTATACATTTGTGTTTGTATTTAGTGAGAGAGGCAAGTGAGCGGGACATATCTCGGATCAGTTGGTGGCTAGATTCATAGAGAGGAAAAAAAATATGTGTAGATATACATTTTCTCTCTCTTTATACAAAAGACAAATGCATTTTATCATTTGTCTTGTGTATAAAGTGAGAGAGGCAGGCGAGCGCGATCTCGAGAAGGAGAGTAAGGGAACATCTAGATATATATTATTATATATATATATATATATATATATAATAAAGATATATATATATATATAGGGCGAGGGAGAGGACGATATGGCTAGCGAGATTCACCAGTAGAGAGGAACAATAACAACAGTTTTGTATGGAGTACAATTAATCAAACTATTACTTGACATTTAGTTTGAATTAATAGTTTTATTATTATATATAATTCTCTAATTTGTTATACTAAGAAATGTTATGTGCCTCACGAGTTAGAAATATTTTGTAAAAGAAAATTATTTGAACTTAAAATCAAGTTCCTACAAGAGCATTTTTAATATAGTCAAATACTCAAAAAATGCTTATTTTATTTATTTTCAAGGGTATTTTTTTCCTAAAAACCTTAGGAAGTCATTTAAATTACCCTAAATAAGTATAAAAATTAGTTTCATAAATCAAACCCTCTCATTCACTCCTAAAATTCTACGCTCAAGAAATTAAAGAAAACGCTAAGGCTAGGGTTCATATTCCAGTATTTTCCATCAAGTTTCATTAAGCACGTTGTTCTTCCAGGTATGTGAGCTTTCTCATAGTGATGGAATTGTTATTCCTCATGCCAATCATAGTTTACTCCATTATATTTTTCTTGATGAAATAGTTTATGTAGAGGTTCTTAAGAAATTCTTTAGTTTTGAAGTTCGTCCTTAAATAATAGAGGTTTGGAGTTCTTCAAGAGAGGGTCTTACGAATGAGGTTGTTTCTTTCTATATTTTGAGTGAGATTTCATGAAATTGTGTTGGGTTATTGAATTAAAAATAAATTTTGATAAACCAATCTATCCCAAACAAATTGGGACCTTAAAGATCATAGGAAATTCTGGGTTTCGGGGCGGGAGGACGAAGGATCCCTCTTTGTCTTGCGCAGAGGATACTGAGTCCTCCGCCTCATTATTAGAAGAAAAAAGTTGTCTCCCGTGTTTCAAATTTCAGTGTGGGTTCTTTCAAATCATGTATTTTTTATGTTCTTTATATTTATCCTTAGACTTTTCCTTAATCGTTGGAAGGTGCTTAATATCCAAATCAAATGTCTTAAATTATGTTTCTTTCCTTTTCCAAATCATGAGTTTACATATGATTATTGAGAGCCTCGAGTTGATTCGTTCATTTACAAATTCAAACCTAAATCAATATTCACACTTGATCAGTAAGTCTCTGATGTCTTTGGAAGCCAATCATTTTGTTTCAAACTGAGTTTTGAGAAAAAGTCAAAGTTCTATTTTTCGATACAAAAATTTCAATGTAAGATATGGTCATGAATGCCACTCTGTTTTAAAATTGAATATTAAATATCTCACTAGTCGGAGCTTTAATTTTTGTAATTTGATGTAACACAAATCTCAAATTTTCAATGATATGTGGTGGGTTGAATAAATTAAGTCGGTGAACCTCTTCTTCAAGTAAATTTGGTGCTAAAGTTGATGCCTTAGCTTGGCTTTATTCTTAATTTATTACTTGATTGTTGTTTCCACTTTTTTAGCCCTCAAATTGAGTTTTCTTTAGGGAGAAAAATTCTAGGAATATTATGGGACCTCTTGATGGTGTCTATTGCGAAAATTCCATCATGGTTCCCACAATTTTCATTTGGTTCTAAAATTGCTCCATCTCAGACTAATGTGGTTTTACTGTTTGTATGATTGTATTAATATTGTGATCCTAATTTTGACAGTGTGGTAGAATTCAGAGGTCGTTCAGAAAGGAAGGATAAGCTTTGGTCTTGTGATTTAGACCGCGCATGATCGACTCAATGGTATACTACGACATCTTTTTTAACTAGGTTAAGCATGAATGTTTGAGTTCATGAGATTAGTGTGAAATGGGGGAAGAGACCAGAGGTGAGAGTGAGAAGTTGGCGTCCTTGACCGGCTTGTCTCCTTATGGACCTGGTAAATCTCGCCTTATTATTTTTAAGACAACTTTGTTTTGATCCACTTAGGTACTTCTACTCTTTTGTTATCACAACTTGATGCATACATTTTTGGGTTTGTTCTTTATGGTGACCTTGTTCAACTGGCAGTAATTGATACACAGCCTAAGAGAACCATCTTTCTTGCTCACGAATATGACTAGAGTTCCCTAAGGTTACAAATTTGGTCGAATGAAACCCTTATCAAGAAGATATATTAACTACTCTTCTAACTATTTTAACTCAATTAATGTCATTCTATATTAAAAAATTGGTTGAGTATCAAGAAGAATATCTATTTTGAAGCTTGTTTCTCTCTCGCGAGTTACTGTAGGTAAATCATAAAAAAAACCTCCGGAGAACTTACTGAAAACTTGAACTGATTGATAGGTGTGTTTTCTTAAATATAGAGTCATTAAATTGAACGAAGTGATAGATACACCCCTTAGAAAGTAACTTTATGGCCTTAAGGTGTGAAATAAAATTACCAGTATGAACTGTTGAACTACCCTTCACTTTAGAACCTTCTCATTAAGAAATCGATACTTGACTAATCATGTTTTATTGTCAACTAAGGCATAACAAGCATGAACCTTTCACATAACAGAGATGACATCAAAGTACACCATATCTAGATCAACTGATTCAGTTATGGTGTCCTTGTTATAGATAGAGATGGTACAATCACGATACAATCTTGCATCCAAGAAAGACTCACCCACAAATGTAGAAACACAAAAGGGCTCAAGAAGTTGTTTAAGAAAAACACTGAACCTCGTGTAATACATAGAGTCAGCAAATAAAACTCGCACTTGGATCAATGAGTATATATATTAATAGAAATACTTTAAGAATACCATGTGCACATTTGACTAGTAAACCTGTTTATGTATCCCAACCCGATGGGGGTGCCGAATAAGTTTTGGCCCGCCACCCCAATCCTGGTTCCGCTCAGGTATCTCCCTAAAAAGGGAACCAATCGTTAAACATGGTAGCAACCCCGGTACAACACTACTTCTCCAGTTGAAGCTAACTAAAACTACACTTACCACTAATTGGTTATGAGTAACAATTGGTTTCCATTCTTACCTATACTTGAAAAACTAGCTCTGAAATTCTAGAGTTTTAGTTCTTCAAATCATTCGATTTATTTGGTGGCACAACTAGCTAAAAAGGGAGTAAAAATGCTCAAATGACTTTTCTGCAAGGATATAATGATTACATTCCCTTCTTCTCATGGAGGACTCTGATTTGTTGTCTAGATCTCTTTCCTGCAGATATCTTCCCCTATATTTCAAATTAGTCTTTCTCAAATATGTAAGAATCATGAGTGTGGTCCCTATGGTCCATGTCCCTCTTTATCATAGTCGTCTTACTACTTATTTTTTCAAGCGGTTTATCTAACATACACAAACGCATCCTACTCATTATATCAACCACAACTCACAGGATAGTGTGATGCTGAATTACAGTGAGGCTTTAGTCTTTCCACACTCATCAAACTGTAAGCTCATATTATGAACTCTCATTGTGCTTTCTTCCCTAGCTCTGCGAGTGAAACAACCTAATAACACATCTTCAAAAACAACCCTACTCAAGGTGGTACGGCCTATACCCTATCTCTTCTTCTTTTCCATTGATCATACCACATCCTCCACAACACCACTTTAGTTTTATGAGACTAATGCCTCACGTCTTTGATTCAGCAACACTCTTTACCTCATACACGTTTTGAAGTTCTTTCAACAAAGTTATTTAGATCCTCAGCACCTTTGACCTTTTCACTTACGGGGTTCATTCCTAAAAAACTCACGATTTTGGATGTATCAGACGAAATTGTGTATGACGCCACACTACTCCCTTGTAGACCAACATGGTTTTATACAACCTGCGTCCAATCTAGATAACATCTTGAATTCGTATAAGTGACATCTGAGTGGTTGCACTTCTCAGTATTCTCCTAATCGCACTAATATTTCTCTTAATAGGACATCCTGATAAGCTCTTCAATGCGGTATGATCTGAAAAACACTCTTATTCGAAATTTTTATGAGTTGACCTCTATCACACGAACAAGAATGAGAAGAAACTGAATGTTCCTAAATGTTGTAATCCTCCCACTCATAGATTTACATGCTTTAAACACCAAAACAGACCACAACATACACGACTTCATAGAGAACCTAGAACTCTTAAAATTTTGATTCATACATACGAAGTTTGTCACACCCAAGCCTGCACCCTCAATGTGGCAGACACTCAGGGAACTATTTTCTGGATCCCCAGAAACCCTTGGTATAGAGTTGACCCTAGCCAGAGGACTAATTTAACTTAAGATAGTCTTAAAACATACATTTTAATCAACATAAAATCATTGTCATGTATACAAATATCTAATTGCAACTAATAATAATAATCATACTTTGCAAAATAATATTTAAATGAAGTAGAAATATTGGGAAGTTTAACTTGAACATCTATGACACTTTATACTAATAGATGTAGAGAAAAACTCATCAGAACTCAACCTACATGAATAAATGTTAAGAAAACCTCAAGAAAGAAACAAGGTTAACAAAGCTATCTAAAGCGTCCATGATCTCAAGTAATCGTCCTGTTGATAATCGTCACTACTTATAATCCGCATCATAATAACAATACTTGTCGAATGACATCAATACATTTGAAAATCATGGGTAAATGTAATACGGGTGACTAAGACATAAAGAACTGAAGAAGAACCAAAAACAACTCAACACTATATCATACAGGAATATGATTAAAAACCCTTAACCTTACAATAATATATTCCATAAAAGCACTATGAAAAATAATATACTGTTACTTGTAGGTAGTTTCTCTAACTAAAAACTATTACGCATTAGACTATTAAGTGCTGTACCCTATTCACCAGGTTTTCAAGTGTCATCCTATACTTTGTCAGGGTATACTATGATACTATTACTATGGATCTTTCCTAGTAGGTCCCTTCTCAAGTGTGAAGTCGCATGAAAATCTGAGCTATTTTATCCGACGCTATGTCTTCATTTGTTTGAATTCTGGTTATAATAGAACACGACCCAATTCGATGCTCAATCCTACACACAAAACATACTAAATACAATATTATCTCATTAACCCTTATAATATATGTAAACTCCTAATATTCATTAGCTGTAAGTACTGGTCATTTATAGTTGACAAAACTCAAAATTAACATAAATTTACCAATATTCCAATTTTTGTTTCTTTCCAAAAATGATTCTTTTCTAATTCGCGCTTTTCTAGTTGCTACTGTTATGTCATTTTCAACAGCCTACTTTGTGGATCGGTCCAGCACTTCCAGCACACTACAGTTTGCGTAATGGTTCCTAGAGGACCATTTAATTCCATATTTACTTTTCTAATGAGAATGTGGTAATTAAACATGCTCCTAAAATACAAACAATTTAACACTCCGAAACTTATAGGTATATAGAGAAAAATGAAAGGCTAAAAAATAGAACATGACCCCCCCTGTAGATAAAAGACCATCTAGAGTTTGAAATGAGAGAATATATTAAAGGGCAAGAGAAAGTGGCCAGAAAAAGGATAAAACAAATCCAAGTAAAGGTGCCCAACATGGGCACACTAAGTCAACTTCCACGACCATCACCACGGCCATTGGTCTTGACAACTGCTAGTGGGAGGACTCGTTGAGTTGCTTTGGCCAAGGAGGAGAACTCCCAAGTGGCCTACCCACTGCCTCAAGGTTCACGAGAGAGACCACCCCAAGTTGTCTTGACCATGGCTAGGGGATCGCCTTGTGAAGATTCCTTGGGCTTTTGAGCTAGGGGCCCCAAGTAGCATAGCTACTCCCTCATGGACCATGAGAGGGACCACAACTCATGGTTTTGACCACGACTCGTAGAGCCTCTTATGGGAATTCCTTGGGAATGTAAGCTAAAAACAACATGTTCCTAGCTACTTCCCCACACTTCATGAGTAGGACCACAAATTGGGTCGTCACCACGACTCGTGAAGGCGCCTCGTGGTACATAGGTGTGGTCACTTAATGAAGGTTAAGTCTTTGCTATTTTATTACAATTAAAGTGAGGTCGTTTTGGGTAAGTCTAGGTTAACTATATAATTTGTTTTTAAGTAAAAATCCCCTAAACTAAGTCATTTTTCACAAACACATTCCTCACAATATTTCTCTCTCTAAAACTCAAAGAAGAAGAAGGGTAAAATTGGAGTTATGGTTTGGAGAATCCATATCTTGTTCCTCAAATTTCTTGGAGATTCTTTATTAATGTTTGGTGGCATTTAATCTATGGGTAACTTTCACCCACAGATTCCCCTATAAACTTGGTTTCAAAGATTTCAATTTCCCTATAAAGTAGGGTTTCAATCAAAGTCATGGATTATGATTGAATTGATGGTTAATTGTTGATTATGATGGAATCCCCCAAAGAATCCGTGAATTCCCTATTTTGTTAAATTGTGACTCTATGATGTGGGTTGATGGATTATAGTACATGTGAATATATTATGTTTATGCTGATTGAGTTTATTGAACATGATATTTTCAATATCTAATGTATTTAATTCTAGATGTTTGGGTTTAATGTAATTCATGGTCCTTGAAGGGAAAATTATGAGGGTTTGTACATTTAAAACAATTTAGGAAATACCAGGGTGAAAAGACTAATTTACCCTAACTAAAATCCAAATTGAATTTTTCTCAGTCATGCATCCCAACTTTAAAAAGTCATATCTCCCTCATACGACATCAAAAATGCGCAAACTTAGCCTCGTTGGAAAGATATTCTCAAGTAATTTTCAACCATATAAATAAGTCACCGTAAATAAAAAAAAAAAAAAAAAAAAAAAAAAATCCTGATATGGGAGTTATGGTCGTTTTTAAAATGACAAAACTCACTTTTTTTCACACTTGGGAAATTTTTTCAGATTTCCCTATTTACTTCCAAAATGATTATTCTTGTTTTCAGTTACTAATGTTACATGTACTTATAAATTAATCCCATAATTACATATTTATCATGCAATGCTTTTTATTTGTTAGAATTAATTGTTAGATGAGATTATCTTATATTTAATTTAAGATATTAATTAATAACTATGATTTTATAGTATTTGTAAATAAATTAATTAAACTGATATGTAAGATATAACTGAATTATGGTAATCCACATTATAAACCAAATCTTCATTATAATTGTGAAAATGTACTCATTTTCATATTTTTCCATTTTTTGACTTTTCTTTTGGAAAGATATTTAGTGTTTACATTTATATTCCTCCTCTCTTTTAATCACATCCCTTAGATCAACCCCTATATTGGAACCGACGTACCAAAGACTCTTAAGAGTCACATACAAAGCCTCATAGCATTCATAACAGTCGATTAAAGGAAAAAAAAAACAAATTTAAAACTTTTTAATTAAAATTAAAATCCAAACACTACAAAACACGATGCATTTAAAAACATAGAGGAAGTCTACATCTCGCGTTGACATCTAACCAAGACATTAGAATCTCCAAGATAGATCACGAACCTTTACAGTCCAAAGCTAAAACAAAACGTATAGCTAATCTATACAATTAATTACAAGAAACTCTAAAACCCATGTCCTTGAATCATGAGGACATCCAACTTATCTTTTGGATACTTCTTCCAAGACATTGATCTAGAGAACTTTTATCATAATGTCGAAACCTACACTAGTAGTAAGTAGAGAAATTTGGGTAGCACAATTAAGTACTTAGTAATTGAATCCATCAACACAATCCTAAAAACATGCATAAAAAGGGACATTAGTTGAAGACCTGATGTAGATGAAACTTTTTGAATATCATCTTAAAAGAGTTGGAGGAATCACAATCAAAGAAAACACTATAGTTCATTAAGTTTCAGATAAGCAAGATAACCATATAGAATAGTCTCCAATATCAAAATGTAAATATCAATCGGCATAAGAACATAATAGATAACCACATAATTAACCATGGGTTTTCATTTCACTTGGATCCATTGGAGATAAAGCCCCATAACCCCATCTACATTAAGTACCACCTTGGGATCGCCCACACTCATACTTAGGCATAATTAGTCCTCATCCATAGTTCTCCACACATAAAGATACCTCGTATCCCTAGCTCATGTCAGAAAATTCAATCATACCCCTAACAACACAGTGGAGCATGCATAACTCATAATCCCTCTAATAAATGGACTACACATTCCTACTTTAAAGTCGACTTGTTTCCATGCATGAGTGATCATCGCCATAATCCCCTCATACTAAGTAAATCATCTTGAGCGAGTCATTAATCATAGTTCATGAAACATATTAATATCATACATAAATGATTTCACATATCTTCTATCAAATAATGAAACATACCAATTACCCTTACCGTCTACGTGTGCAATGTGACGTGACTCTTTACCACAGTCACACTAGTAAACGCACATGAAGAAGTCACAAGTATAGTTTCCATTCTGGGTATAATTCATACTCCATGGTACATCATATAACTCATATTCATAGTACATAGACATCCGTCATATTGTAGTACATATCCATAAGAGGAACACACCATAACTACTACTAAGTCCACTTTGTGCATCATGAATGACATCTCATACTAACTATACCACTATCTAAGTTATATCCTTTTTGAGGAACCATAGCACATAACTCGTAATCATATTCACACTTCAGGTGTTGTGTCATAAAAGAGAATGCAACATTAACTAACATACCATGTGGCTACATCCAATTCGGTGTGTCATATAACCCCATACGAAAGAAAGGTTTCCCACGTGCATAAGTAAAGCTATATTTTAATCTTAGATGGATCCACTAGATAACGACCTAATTTGGGCACATACTTATTGTTAGGGAGATTTCTCTTAGAAACCCGCCTATTGTATTAGCGGGAAGAATTTCCATCTTATTGAAGCCGTATTAGAAGACCCTACCTATTGTATTAGCGGGAAAGGACTCTACTCATTTTTAATATCCTCTCATTGCTAAGTGTTCGTCCCTAACTTATCCATAGTTAGTGTGATGTACATTTACCTATGATACAGAATAATTTTTCCCTTGCAGTTATCACTACTCTTTACATCTCATTGATTCAATCCTGTAGTACTAATCTTCCACCCTTTAATCATCATATACATGTGAGAAATCTTTTTACATACATTCCCTATTGTTTCACATGAGAACACCTTCCATTAACACAATATGACCATCATCAGACATGTACATTCATTGGCATTCTTACTTTCAATAGACACCATAGATCAACCATATCTGTTTAAGCATATAGTGTGTGGTTTCCCTAATATGACACAACACCAACAACAACATAAATACTTCCCCTATCAAAGTGGTTCATAAGTTGTGCGATTATCATAATCATGGCATAATCTTTATATATTGTATTTAGGATTTATAGCATGTAAATCAGACACTCCACATTCACTATACTAGACATGATTCATAATACATTCAAGTGTTCATCATTCATTGCTGAGTAAGCTCATATAATCATATTAAAGGCATGTGGTATAACCTTTCCCAGCAATAGGACCATCCACATCGGACGACTATCAATTCAATACAAACACCAACAACATGCACCATAAGTACCCCCTCACCTTTTTTCAAGTGGATCATCGTTTCCATAACTTCTAACTAAACACCATCCCTTGCAAGTGGATCAATACTTCATACATAATAGATAAAACACCTCCAACTTTCAAGTGGATCAGTACGTCATACATACTAGATAAACACCTCAACCTTTCAAGTAGATCATCATTATATTTGAATCTTCCAGGTAAACTAACCACATGCTCCATTCATACTAATTTATCGTCATATAGCATTAAGTAACCGAATCTTAACACTAATTATCCATGGTTCATCATATAAGACCTAATAAAGTTCTTTCATGTCTAAGTGATCTAGTCTAAGGTAAGTCATCAAAAAGTTCACATCTAACCCCTCAATTTGACTCTTTCATGACATAAACCTAGGCTATATCAATTTCACCTCAGAATCTTAGGTTGATCAATAATTCATGTCTAATTATTCTTAAATCATGTAATTACATCAAAAACAACTCACATTCAATCAATTAAATCAACTTCTAATACCGTTCATAAAGTAGAGAAGACTCAAAGATAGGATTGGGGAAAACTCATGATCCATTGGAATTAAAGTTAAAATCATCTAAGTGCAGTAATATCATCAATAATAAACATAAATGAACCTTTTATAACATTTGGAAGAAATCCACGGGGTTGAGTTGAAACCCTAGCTTTTAAAAATTTCTAGAATTGAATTAAAAGCTTTTGAGAGGGCTTTATGGGTGATAAATACACATGAAAACATCCATACCATAACTAAAAATCTCCAAGAAATTAAGGATAGAACCTTGAGAGTATACAACCCTAGCTTCAATGGTTTACTTTTCTTCTTTGAGTTTAGAGTGAGAAATATTGGAGGAAAAATCATGTCTTAAAAAGTTATATAGTTTCTATCAAAGGAATAAAATAATTAGGACTCAACTTGGGAAAGAACTAAGGTCCCTTAAAGTTTCTACATAAAAATGCACCCGTTTCCCGTCCAAGCTCGCCCTTTGAACCCTTAGGCTCGCCAAGGGAACTAGGTGACTCGCCAAGTTCACCCTTTGCTCACCCAAATTTCTAGTAAGGTCACTAATTGGGCAGATCATTAGGCGATCACGAGGACCAATGTGCGACACGCCAACCTACTTGGCGAGCTATGACTTAGCTCACCATTTCTTTAAGAATCCAGGCCCATAGGATAGCAAACTATGCAATCACAAGGGCACAAGGGCGACTCGCCAACCCTTTGGTAAATCAAGCACCCCCATCACCAAATAGTCCCTTTAAGATAAAGGCGTCTTCCACTTTATTTTGCTAGTTAAGGTCCTTTCTTGCACACTAGGTTTCTTCCTTGGTCAAATAAGTTATAAAATAGCCTACACATCAACTTAAGGTCAGATTAACCCACACAATAAGTCTCTTGTTCAACCTATCATTTTTTGGGTCGTTACACTTTTTAAAAATCGTAGAAACACAATATGGGCTTATATCCATTTTATGTCATATGTGTGGGTTGGCAATAGTGTAGGCATGTTGAAAATCTGTGAGCCCGTAATAGGGAGGCCCACTAGGTTAAAAGATTTTGAGCCTATAAATATGAGGCTAGATCTCCTCTCCTAGCTTCAGCTATGATATGTATTCCCATAAGGTGCCAACCGTCAATAAGCCTATAGAGAGGAAGATTTAGCCTAGCTTGTATGCAGTCGTTCGTTTCTATGGTAGACAAAGATATAAACATCCTTTTTCTATCTGACTATGATGTTCTCGATTTATGTCACAATTACTAGTATTGTTTATCGTCTAATTCTTACATATAATTGTCTTCTTCCCCTTTTAAATGAGAACGAATCTTCACATCTTAAAATGCGTCAACAAGTTATTATAGAAATTAAATTTTCATCAAAATTCATGTTAATTAACTCATTCATTGGGATTTAAATTATACCATCTTCACCCTTTGAATGATAAGAAATCCTTGGATCTTACATTCAAAATTTATTGTATAGAAAAAAAATTACTGTAACAATCTTTATATTTTGAGATAAGAAAAATAATACTTTTTAGAATTATTAGCAAATCAGATGGTTTTATTTTTAAAAAGAATATTTTATAGAATAATACTTTTGAGATAAGGAAAATAATATGTTTTAGAATTAGCTGTGTAAAATTCAAAGTTATGCTTTTTATATTTTAAATAATCATCTATATAAGATTTTTAAAAATAATTTGATTAGTTTCTACGAATATTGAGAAAAAAATAAACATTTTCCAAAAAATAATGTCAACAAAAAATAAATATGTTGCACAAAATTGACTTTTTGATTCATTTTTTCTATTGATTATTCATGATCAAGAGCTTTATTACGTGTAAAAACTTATTCACATTTAAAATTTAATAAATTATAATGATTATTAATTTTAAAACCCAAAATATTGAGGGGATTAAATGAAATATATATACTCTATATCTACAATTTTTATGTGTGATATTTCATAATAATATTTTTAATATAAGGCATAGTCCATGACAATCATATATTAATTGAGGACTAAATAAAAAAAATTAAAATGACTATTTGGATCCCTACTTATATATTTTTTTTATTTGCATTACATGTGTTTCTATTATTGATGATTTTTGTTCGTCATTATCCTGTCATAGGTATATATAGTAGACGGTTTTTATTCACGTTCTTGTTGTTGTTGTTTATATTCAGGTTTTGATCATGTTACCTCGTTCTCTTCTCCTTTTTTTAGACAAAATATTAGATGCATGTACAAGACATGATGAATTTGATCTAAAACGAATAAAATCTATTCTCTTTATAGATATTTCACGATTATTGTGGTCTAAGCTTCGTTATATTTTTTTTCTTTCTCGAAAATAGTCAGTATTAACGTTTTATACAAGTTCTTGACAAACATTCTTAAATTTAATAAATTTCTAAATATGAAATAACGTGATTGATTAAAATTTTATGATAACTTATCATTTTTTCAACTTTTATTTTAATAAATTTTAGTTGTTATAATCAGATCTGAAGATTTAAATGGAGATGACTCATCAATATCTCATGGAATTAACAAGTTTTGCTAACAATGATGTTAGCATGTTGAAGCATTTAATTATATATCACTTTATATCTTGAATCTTACATAGTTTTTTATATGAAAACATATGTTGCATGTTTTAATATTAGAATGTTTAATACTTGTTGGTTATGAAAATGGATTCTACATTTGGGACTTTACGTGTTTAGATTAAGAGTCTTACACTAAAGGTTTTGGTAAATGCAACAATATTTTTTATGTGTACTTTTATTTACATTGACCATGGATTTGTCGAGTTTAGTCAAGACCAGTTGATCACGAAGTTCACATTCATTTAACCAGACTTTGTACCTGTAGAATCACATCCAGAGGTTGCATCATCATCAAGGTAATCAGCTTCTCGTTGAACATTTTTAATAATTATCATTTAATTTATTATAATATTTTTGAATTATTTTTATTTTTAATTATTTTTGTACTTTGATTTATTAAAGGATAATAAGACTTAAAGATAAATTCACACGAGCACTAGCAAGAGGGGCTGTGATATTAAGAGAGAACAATCCAGTCATCCCTAGAAGGCCTTATAGATCCGCACGATTGAAAGATATTGACGACCCCAAGGTCATAGAGGAAAAGAGTAAGAGAACAAAAAAAATGTGCACATCTTCCAAGAGAAAGAAATCTTCTCCATTAGTGTCTTGAAAAAATTCTCTAGATTACAGAGCTATAATTTTATATCACATACACTTAATTTGTTTTTTTAAAGAAATTGTTGGTTGTTTTGTTTTTATTGACAAATGATTATTTTTGTTTATCAACTTCTAAATATATATATTTTTATGTGACTTCAAAATTTATGGAGGAGTTAATACTTTAAGTATATACATTTTTGTTTTCTCACTGAACTCGAGTTCTATTTTGTGTTTGTATGTGTGGTTGATGTTTTTTTTTTTCGGCAAGTTTAAGCGTATATATATATATATATATATATATATATATATTATATATATATAATATCTATATATAATAATATATATATCTTATATATTATATAATATATATCTCATTGATCTATAAATATATATATATATAGACCACACACCCCATAGTTGGAGCTTTTATTTAATTCCTCCAAGGAACGTTTTAAACAAGTAGGTTTACAATTACAAGTGTCCAATTTATGATTTAGTCTTATTTATGATGTATCTATGAAAGATCAAATCGACGAGTTGTGTATCTTTTATTTTCTGAAAAATTCCTCTTTATAACTAGGAAACAAGTTTGATTCAATAAACTAAAACATTTAGTCCCGCTAAAAAACTTTTTGAGTTTTCTTTTTCCCTGTTTGGGTTGTGTGTTCTCTTTTCATATTATTTTTTACGTTGTCTTTTCCTGTAAAGTAATAAATTTCTTTATCACGAAGGGTTGGGATATTTTTTTAGTTATCAAATGGTTTGTCCTTTATTTTCAAATAAGAGATAATTAGTTCTTTCATCTTTTGACACAACTTCTTGGATCAGGTCAGGTCAGTCCACATGGGTGACTCATGACCCAAAAATTACATCATCTACTTTGCGCATGGTGAACTAGACCCAAGACAATACAACATCAACAAGTCACACAATTCATACAACAAATAGTTCTTGCGACATGTGATCATCAAGAATTTCACCTTAAGGATTTTCAAACCCCACATAGGAATCCAATCACACTGGGAAGGAATTTACACTACTACCATAAATGAGAAATACTATTACTCACAATATCCATACTTCACTTCCACGACTTTGTAGTTATTTTTTGATCGACATCATAACTTTTAGGGAGGTTACGCCGAGTTCAGTTAAATTTATACCACTTTTAACACATCACTACCAGTATTGTTAGTGCAATAGCCAACTTGTGTATACTGCTTTATTATTCAATTAATTCAATCGATTTTCCAGAAATGCACTGTATTTTCGAATGACTATTAGTAACATACTAAAGTGGGAACATCGATTGGAACTTCAAGAAATAATAAAAGTTCAAAGGGTATTTTATTGAATAGTTATTTTAACTTTTCAATGTGTCACACAAAGAAGAAGCTGGAAAATATTCTCATTGAACCACTGATTGCTTGACACACATGGTATGAAATACGTGCTACGATTGGTCTCATTCTTTCGATTATCCAACATTGTAAGAACCTTGGTCCAAACACCTCCAGATGCTTAACCCTTATTTCTCTCTTCAGTGATCCTTAAGCTCATTTTCTTAAAGAAACGTTTATCTGTTTCATAAAACAAGTACCAATATGATGGTGAAACTCATCTGTTTGTAAGGATGATTGGTCATGTAGGAGATCCAATCTCGCATTTTGATGGACATACTTTATTTCATAAAATCTACATGCAATACTACTTTAGTTTTGATACCTTTAATTTTTAAGATATCACATGCATACTACATTTTAAATTGTGGCAATAAGTAAATAACAATGTAATGATATCAAATTTTAGAAAAATATAGTTTAAGAATATTGCTAAATACTTTTATTAAATTTTTATATTAGTTATTAAACAATAACTCAAAAAAACTCATCATCCATTTAATCATATGAATTAGGCTCAATTAATTAGACAATAATTATATGGAAAGTATCCATCTCACAAGATAAAAATATTCATGACTTTCTCTCAGTATGTCTGTGATGTTTCTTTTGGAGGACCTATATACATATAATCTCTTTTTGTGCTTTCCATTTCAACATCCACTTGTAACGATTCATTAGCTCATTTAGAAAACTAGATTTATTTTTTTTCTAAAAAAAGATCTTTTTTGTAAATTTTAAATGAGAATTTAAATTACTCGTTTAAATATCATTTTTAAGATGATGTGTTATTGAATGATTAATTTTATTAGTTTGTGGTTAATGAGCTGAGTCCATAATTTATTTAATACTCTTATCACATAGCCATGCGCAGGAAGAAATTAGTGGACTTTAAAATTTATTTATTTATTAGTGTCATAATTATTTTCCTAAATAATTAAAAGAAGTGTGAACATTAATTATTGGTAAAGGGATAATTGTGGAACAAATGATGTAAATGACAAGTTTAGGTCTCTATATTGATGCTGCAATGTAATTTATGTATCTATTTTTTCCATTCCTATGATTATTCTATAAAAGCTTTAAGTTTAGATAATAATTTTTATCGTTAATTAAATATTAGGTATATTAAATTTAATTTATACCATCAGATTTATAATATTTGGAGGGATAAAAACATAACCCGAACCATGAAATTTCGGAAATACAAGAGTTGACATATTAGTTAACATCAAAACCCAGAAAGTTGATTATAGATATGAGTGAGTTTTTGCGTCTACATTAGACATAGTAATATGAGCGTCTCTAGACTCGTTTATTTATGAATTATGCATAACCCTAACCATGAAATTTAGGAAATACAAGAGTTGACATATTAGTTAACATCAAAACCCTGAAAAATTGATTAAAAATTGAGTAGGTTTTTGGTGGTTACGTTATACCTATAGTATAATGAGTGTCTATATACGCGTTTACTTTACTTATGTCATAGTTAATATATTGTAAATGCTCTGAGGCACTGAAGATAGAAAAACATTGTTAATTAGATTTCTTGACTTTGGTTCTTCGACGGAAGTAGGTTATGTCATGACCCAAGCCTACACCCTGGACATGGCCAACACTTGAGAACCATTGTTGGTCCCTAGTTGAACCCTCATCCTTGTTGACTACAAACGGAAGTCAAATAAAAAACAATGAATAAAAATAATATATTCAACTCGCCACAGAATAGACAACTTAAGTAACATTTAACAAAGTAAATGAAGAAGATTTCTAAATTCTACTATCTATCTGTGAAGCCTCTGACTGCATCTAAGAGTAGAGGAGAACACGACCCAACGACATCCTAACAACTGATTAACCTTGGAAAGTACACGTGGACCTTCTAGAAGCAGGACTCACCATAGCAATTCAAACTCCATATGGTATCAACGAATATCATTTGATGAGCGAATCCTATAAATGATTCATAAAATTGGTAGACAAATGACTCAGTAAAACGTCGAATGTAGAGCATCATCTAAATAAAGCATAAAATAAGCTTAATCTTGATAAAAAGGAAAGATATTTACCTCCTCCCCACACATGCTAACTTAACTCAAGAATAAAAAATATAGTTAACTCAATGATAAGATATTAAACTCAAAGATACTCAACTCAGTACACAACTCAAGATACTTAAATACAACTCAAATTTACACAACTCAAGATACTCAACTCAAGTTATGATACTTAGATCAGGATAGTCAAGGATGAAGAAACAATAAAAGATGCAATATATGAATAAAAAATTAAAACAATGCATAGAAACTCAATGTATTGAAGAATATAAAAAACTCAATTTGTATATATAGTAAAATATAATGCAACTCTGTCGTATTTTCTCTAACAATAAATCATCACTCTGAGTTTATCTGCCGGCGTTTCTCTAAAAGTATGTCCTTTTCTATCAACATTGGCTACATCATTTATGGAGACTTGAGCTATCTGAAATTGTCCTCATATCGGTGTTCAACACTAATGTAGAAAATATAATCAGCTCATATGTTTAAAAACATAACTCTTTCTGTGTTATGAGATTATTACTCAAAAAACAGCTTAAAAGCTCTCTTAGAAATCAGTGTTACTTCTCCTTTTTGAATGTGAATACATTTTACTCTAGGAAATACTTAGTTCCCATATAATATTTTGAAGAAAAGAACTTCACTCTTATTCTTACTCAACTCAATACTCAAGTATTAATACAAGTTTAAAAATATTGTGGAAGGCTTCTTGAAATAAAGTTCATGCTGAATTATGGACGTGAATGACTCAATTAAAAGTTTTCAATAGATATAACTTGAACTCAACATGCAAGACACAACAACTCCAAACTGAAGAACTTCAATAAGAATACTCGTTTTAAGAATGCTTGACTTATAGGTTTTATGCGAAATTATGAGCATGTATTATTCAACTCAACGAATTCATGTGTAACATGTAATAGTCCCATTATTAGGACTATAATTTTAACACCCCGTAAAATTTTCGAACTACGACTAAAACCTTTCATCGTAGTGAGTGAGAATTTACAAAGCAATTTAAAATATCTTAAATATTAAGGTGAGTTCACTAGATTTAGCACCAAGATTTCCAAAAACACTTGAATAGGAAAGAGGAAAATTCTAAAAATATGCAAGTTAAGTTAAATATGAGTATTGGGTCAATTTTAAATGACAATAACTCCCAGGATAGGATTATTTAGGTGCGCTACAGTATATACCATAGGAACGATATTTGAATTAACTTTCCAAAGACACAGAGTTTTCTAAATTTAGAGTTTGGATTAGTGAGATATAACCTTTTGAAGTTAGGTTGTCCATGTACGGAATGTTAGCCGAAAATAGTGAGGGGTATTTTGGTCATTTCCTTATCCAATCAGATTTAAGTCATTTTTAGTCATATTTTAGAGTCATAATCCTTTTAGTTTCAGTTTCATTATTCAAAAATACGCTTAGGGTTTTAGATAAGAGTTCAAGAAGAGGCAAGAAGAGAAAAGGAAAGAATCTCAAGCGTTCGTCGAGATTCATACTTGTTGCGGAATTCGCAATGGGTATAATCAATATTCCATAGTGTTGGGTTTTTTCACTCACACGCCAAACATGTTATTTCAACATAATTTCATTCTCAAAAAGTTTAAGTATTCAAGTTCTTGTTAGGCGTGCTAGAGGTTCATTGTAGACCTTGTCTTGTTGGCATTTTTATGATTTATTGAGATGAAAGTGACTATTTTTTGTGTTTTTTTAGTGTCTTACTGTTTAATTAGGTTGGATAATTGAATCTAAGGAAAATTTGATAAAAAAAATCGATTAAAAGCGATTTAGGGTCTGAAAACGAGAGGTGAAATTCGTCAAAATGTTGCCTGAAGAGGGGCTGGTATGACGTGCCCCAGAGGTATGCAGCTACGCGCCTTAAGTGTGACCAAATGTACTCTCTGATGTTAGGGGTTGGCGTCCCAAGGCCGTAACGTACTAGGGTCTCGTGTCCCCACTCCTTTCTTGTCGGTTGTCTCATTTGAATTCATTTCAAGTGTATCTTCACTCATTTTGATTTCTAACACTTTAACAGTACTGTTCTAACCCATAAAAATCAGTAATAACGTAATCATAAACCTTGAAATAATGATTTTCAATTCGAGTTAAGTCACTATGATGTTTGAGAGTTCTTCTGAACTTTTTGAGAGTCCCTTTCGAGATCTTTTGAGTAGTCTTCTACATATTTTAGTAACTTGTTTTCAAGACTTAATCAATTTAGTATAAGATTTAAAAGTATGTATGCACAAGTCAAAAATATAACTTAGATCCGTCATATCATGAACCATAACTCTTGAATTCATAATTCACATTCAAGAGAGAGAGATTTAAGAGTAGAGGTCAAAAATGTCTTTAAGATCAATTGTGATTTCTTTGAGATCCATCATTTATTTGAACTAAGTTTATGAGGAAGTAAGGTAATGAGAACATTCATATACATGAGTTCCATCTAGTTACTTAGACCTTCGAGTCGAGTTGTTCATGCCCATAACTTCCGCATGAATTCCATGTATTGAGTATCATTGAGAGGAATACTATCTCCACGTTTTAAGTCTTGAGTATTGAGTTCCTTATTCCTTTGGAAATTAAATTTCTTTTGATGTGTCTATTTCATATTACCCATGAAGTTTCTTAATGCCCATAATTTCGCATAAACCCATAAGTCAAAAAATCTTGAATTAAGGAGTACCTTTCAGTTCTTGAGTTTAGTAGTTCAGGCTCATAATTCCACATAAACCCTATAAGTTGAAAATCATAAAATAATCCATCAACATGAGATCATGAACCTTGAATACAAACTTTAATTCAAGAAAAGTGAAGAGTCAATTCTAAAGTTCAAAAGTAAGTGGTGAAGTTTTTAATGTTTTTGTAAGAGTCTTATTTAACCAAATTCTTTTGTTTTTAAACTAAGTTTCAGGCTAAGTCAGAAAGGAAGTTGAATTCTTCCTCTTAAAAGGTTATAAGGGAACTAAGGTATTCCCTAAGAGTTAAGGTTTTCCAAATGAGCCAGTCGCGTATCAATTGAGTTCGTTCTCAAGCGTTATAAGAGAACTAAGTAATCTCTAAGAGTTTTAAAAATATTTTCAAACTATTGGATAAGAAAGGAAGCTAGACTCCACAGAGCCTATACTAGTTTCAGTAAAGAAAAGTGAACCAGATTTCCCCAAGAAGAGCTTCAAAGCGAGTTTGAGCACTAATAGCAAACCACACAATCGGTAGTTTATAAAACCTAAGATTCAGTATATTATATATTTTTTATGAGTAGTATTGAGCATCGATATGGGGATGCGAGTTCAGATAACTCAAGTCTCCATGTAGCCATCATGGTTAGAAAAGATTCATACTTTTTAGATGAATCCTCTTCATAGTTTACTAGTGGATTCATTAGGCAGTTTAGGTCCTATACCCTGGCAAGGTTAGGATGGCGGGCAACATGGGTCGAGTAACGTTGTATCATCAATGTACCTCTTAGGTGATAGTTGTCTGTTAGAGAAACTTTCATAACAGTTATAGTATTTCTATGTATATATATATTTTCATACACATTACAGAGTTTTGTTGTATCCTTGTTATACGCACAAAGTTGACAACATATTTTTAAACAACTTTTTATATACAGGTGTTTAAATTAACACTTTATATTGAAATATTTCAGTTAGTATCATAGTTGAGTTTTCTGTTGAGTACCTTTAATTGAGTATCGTGAGTTGTTTAGTTCTTCATTGAGTTGATTCTCATATTTTTGAAGTTGAGTATCCAATCTTTGAGTTTAGTATCTAATCCTTGAGTTGAGTATTTTATTCTTAAGTTGAGTTGAGTGAGTATGAAAAGAGTTAAGTATCTTTCCTTTTTATTCAAGTTTCAAGCTTATTTATACTAGATCATCAACTGGAGTTTAATGGATATCACATGGAGTTTGAGCTAGCTATGGTGAACCTCTTGTGCCTTACGGTAGGATTCCCATTAACTTCAGCAGTTAGGAGGTTTGTGGGTCTTGTCCCGTTTACTCTTTAATCAGTAGAGGCTTTCATAGATGTAATAAGTTTGAGGAGTCTACATTAATAATTTATTTTACTACTTTTTTTAAAGACTAAAAGTTTCCTATATTAATCGCTAGCTTGAATATAATATTTTAATTCAAAGTTGTTCCTTTCAGTTTAAGCTTTTGTATGCTTTGAGTTAGGCCTTTTCCGCTTATAGCAGTCAGTGATGATGGATTCGCTTGCGGACCAGCAATTGTCTCGAGTTGTCGGCTACGTCCAGGGTGTAGGCTCCGGGTCGGTGACAAACTGTACAAAGCATCAGGGTTTAAGTGTCCTACTGGTGTCTTTGAAGGCGTGTCATAAGCATATTTTCATGGGTGGGACTGCCCCCTTCTATGAATGAGGTACTACAGACACTAAGTTCCCTTTCTTTCATACTCTTACAATCGTTCAATTGGCTAAGTATAAGATCTATTAATAAACTCTTGCAGTTCTCATATTCATATCGACTATCTTCATAACTAGAAGATGATGAAAAGTAAGTTTAAAGATCCTTATGGATTATTTGTTCTTAGGCAATGAGTTTTGAGATAGTAAGGATACTCTAGAGCGGGCTTTAGGGAGACCAAGAGCGCAATTTAACTGTTCAGTTTCAGCACAAATGCACCCATATTTATATGAATAGTGTGTTAAAGCTAAAAGCATGTTTCACTCTTCCCTAAGTCTTATTTCAGCTGCGAAATTTATGAGAGAGTATGTTTAGAGCTTGGTTAGTATTTTTACTCGAAAGAGTAGCATGAACTATGAGATCATGAGCACTACTAGTGAAAGAGCCAAAGTTAGAGGAAAGTATGTAGAGCCTTAGTGATCTAAGTAAAGAAGATAATGTTATGACAAGTTGTGCTTCTATAGTCAAGAACCTAATAAGTTATAAATTAAGATTTTTCTCTTGTGGTAGACTTAGAAGTCAAGAGTTGTAAATAGTTCAGGATAGGATGTAGAGTAAGCGTTGAAAGTCAATATGAGTTAGAGTATACCTTAACTAGAAAGGAGTTATGATTATGAGTAATTATGTTAATAATGACCAAGTGTAAGTGGTTATTATATATAGAAGATAAAGAGTATTCATTAAGTGATAGATCTAATCTAGGCTTCTAAATTTTTAAAGGAGAGCCTCTTATCTAAAGAATGATAGAGTTATTTGAGAGATAATGTGAAGTAAGTGAGTAAGAAGTACTTAAGTTGTGAAGTGCTATGTGATGGTAGTTAGAATATGCAGACTGAGAGGTAAGGATTGACTAACTGTCATGATGTCCTAGTGGGAAAGTGTTTTCAAATTTCCATAGTAGTAATGAAGTATAGTATAGTAGAGAAATCATATTGATATTCACGCTTAGTAATAAACATTAAACTTGAATTTGAGATGAGTGTCACGATAAAAAAAAGACAACATGAGGGTGATGAGGTCAGTCTTGGTAGTTGATCTTGTAGACTTGACATAGTGTAAGTGAGGAATCAAGATGTTGCAGCAATATATGTGAGTAGTACAAGTGGAAGACCCAAACCTTTAGATAAGGGAAGTGAAGTTTGGCTAGTACAATTAAACAATAGTCCATTAAGAGGAATAAGAAAAGGGTATTATAGCTTTCAAGTGGCAGCTTTAAACCTAAGGAGGAGATAGCGAGATGAGAAAGCAAGCCAAGTGTTTGAGAGTAACAAATTAATAATTTCCAAAATTTTTGGGAGATATCTTTTAGAGTTCCTTTTAGTTCATGGAGTTGTTAGATTACTATGCTTCAATGTGGTGGTAAACATTAATATCTTGAGATGAGATTCCCTATGGAGAGGTATATATTTAGAACTTAAGGATTTCAATTATGCTTGAATAAATTCGATCGTAACTAGATTAGACTCCAGCCTTATTAAGGGTAAGCCATTAAATACCAGTCCAGTCATCAGTCTACGTGAATGATCCCATGGGGGAGATATTGTAACACCCACAAATTTTTTGAAGTACGCTAGAACCTTTCATCCATGTGAGTGTCATTTCAAAAGACTAATGTTCTTAAGTATTAGGTGAGTTTCACTGAGATGTCGCACCAAGATTTCTCAAAAGAATTACATTAAAATAGGGAAAAGCTGAAATTTGCAAGTTAATATGAGTTTTTGGTAATTTAAACTACCAGAACTCTCCTCACATGATATTTAGGTGCGCTTAATTATATATACCATAGGAAAGATATTAATTATCTTTCAAAGCAAAGCCGCTGAGTTCGCTAAATTTCAAGTATCAGAATGAGTGAATATGACCTCTTTAAGTTAGGATGACTAGTTAGGAAAGTTAACCGAAATATGAGGGTGTTTTCGTCATTTCCTTACCTAATAAGATGTAAAATCGTTTGTTATATTTTTAGGGTCATATTCTTCTAGGTTATTTCGTCATCCAAATATACGCTTAGAGGTTTTAGTTGAGCGTTTCAAGAAAGAAAGAAGAGAAAGAGAATAGAAAAAGGGAGAAGATCAGAAGTCGTCGAATTCTTACGTCTTGTTGCGCAATTAGGGCATGGGTTAACCCCTAAAGATATATAAGTTCATATGTTGTTTTTTTGTCTTAATGACGTGCCAAACATGTTATTTTCCGTAATACTCTTCTAAAAAAGTTGAAGGATCACGTTCTTGTTAAGTGTTCGTATTAAGTGTTCTGAGTTCGTGTAGACTTTCTGTTGGTGTTTTTTGTGGATTCTTTAGATGACAGTGGATTGTTTTAGTGTTATTTGAGTCTATTAGTGGTTTAATTACATGTTGGGAAATTAATATAAGTAAAATTGAGACAAGAAATTGATTAAAAGCAATTTGAGAGGTCACAAAACGCATAGACGAAATTCGTTGAAGATTTACCATAAGATGGAGCTGGCATGACGCGGCGCCCCGATGTGCCCAGAGGGATGGAGCAGCACCCAGCGGTGCTTACCAAATGTAACTCTCTAATTTTTGAGGCTAGTCCACACACCCCGAACGCGCCAAGGGGTCCTTCTCTTTGCCCTACTCTTTTGCGTCGGTAGTCTCCCGGTGAGCTCATTTAAGTGTGTCTTCTCTCTATTTTTTAATTCTAAACATTTTAAGAGTACTTCTAAAACATACTTATAAATCCTTTATACTTATGATCATAACTTTAAAAAATATTCAATTCAAGGTAAAGATAAGTTAAGTTTTGAGCGTTCTTCCGAACCTTTTTGAGAGATCCTTCGAGTTCTTTTGAGGAGTCTCTACATCTTCTAGTAACTTGTTGTTGAAGAGTGAAACAACTCGAATACAAGAGTGGAGAGTATGATTATTCTATAAAAGCTTTAAGTTAATTAATAATTTGTATAGGTTTAATTAATTTGGTATATTAAATTGAATGATACAATCATATTTATAAATATTTGGATGATAAACACAGTAACCCTAACCATGAAATTTAGGAAATACAAGAGATGACATCTTAGTTTACCATCAAATCCCAGAAAGTTTATTAAAGATCTCGAGTGAGTTTTCGGGTCTACATAGACATATAGTAATATGAGGTGTCCCTCTTACACTCGTTTATTATGAAGTAACATAACCCTAACCATGAAATTTAGTAACGACAAGAGTTGACATATTAGTTAAATCCAAAATCAACGAAATCGATAAAAAATTTGAGTATGTTTTTTGTGGTCTACATTAGACATATATTAATATGAGTGTCTACATACTCATTTACTTATGAATTATGCATAATTTATAGATTGGAAATTTCTGAGGCACTGAACAAAGAAAGACATTGTTAATTAGCCTTCTTGACTTTGGTTCTTCGATGGAAGTAGGTTATATCATGACCCGAGCCTACACCCTGGACGTGGCCAAACACTTGAGAACCATTGTTGGCCCCTAACCGAACCCTCATCCTGGTTGACTACAAATGGAAGATTAACTTAAGAATACAAAGCTTAAAAAATAAAATTCCTAAAATTCAAATAAAAAGTTTTAACTCAAATAAAAAACATTGAATAAAAATAATATATTCAACTCGCCACAAAATAGACAACTAAAGTAACATTTAAAAAAGTAAATGAAGAAGACTTCTTAATTATATTGTCTATCTGTGAAGCCTCTGACTGACAAAGATGAGAGTCGAGACAAGACCCACGACCTCCTCAAAACTTATATAATCAAAGTACAGTAGAAACCCTCAGAAAGCCAAGGAGAACTCACATGCTAAAAAACAATTCCAACTCCCTATGGTATCACGAACTCTCGTGTTGATTACCTTGAATACCTATAACTTAACTGCATCATTACCGATTTAAGGCCAAATGACTCAGTACGTCGAATGTAGGAGCATGTTATTCTAAAGCATAAACATAATCTTAATCTTGATAAAAAAGAAAGATACTTACCTCGTCCCAACACACTATGCTAACTTAAATCAAGAATAAGAAATATAGTTAACTCAATGATAAAATATTCAACTCAGAGATACTCAACTCAACTAAAATGTACACAACTCCAGATACTCAACACAACTCATGATACTTATCAAGATAGTCAAGGATGAAAAAACAATAAAAGATGCAACATATGAAAAAAAAAATTAAAAATAGTGCATAGAAACTCTATATATTGAAGAATATAAAAAACTCAATTTGTGTACATAGAAAAATATAATGCAACTGTGTCGGAGTTTCTCTAACCGAAAATCATCACTATGAGGTAGGATGATTGAACGTCTCACTCACAATTCCAAAATTGTACTATAGCTTTTCAAGATATAGAAAACCCCAATAAAGTGGATTCACTAGTCTATGACAAAAAAAATAAAGGAATCATCTTCAAAGTATGACCCTTTCTATCAACGTTGGCTACATGGTTTATGGATACTTGATCTATCTGAAATTGTCTCCTTATCGATTGTCATACTCTATCTATAAAATAATACTCCGCGCATAAGGTTTAAAAACATACTCTTTCTCCTGTTTTTGATATTATTACCAAACTATCTTTAAATTCTCTCTTAGAGATCAATGTACTTCTACTTCTCTTTTTTGAATGTGGAAAACATTTTACTATTGGAAATACTTAGTTCCGATATAATCTTTTAAAAACAAATGAACATCACTCGTATTCTTACTCTACTCAATACTCAAGTCTTAATACAAGTTTAAAAATATTGTGGAAGGATTCTTGAAATAAAGTTCATGCAGTGCATGACTCAATTAAAGGTTTTCAATAACCGTAACTTGAACTGAATAGTGAATCACAACACTCCAAGTGAAGAACTTCAAATAATTAACCTCGCTTTAAAAAATGCTTGACTTGCGGGTTCAACCTGCGGAATATGAGCATCGATTACTTTAACTCGAGGACACAAGATCCTGCTCAGCTCAAGACCTACTTGACATATAGGGTTCCTGAAAAAGCGAAATTTGAGCATGTAACTACCAGCTCAGGATTCATGGGTAACATAATAATAGTCCCATGATTAAGACTATCATTGTAACGGTAACACCCCAAAATGTTTTTTGAACGACGACTTCAACCTTTAAATCGTAAGGAATTAAATTTCTTAAAATAAGGTGAGTTCACTAGATGTTAGCACCAGAGTTCCAAAATGGAATTATATAGGAAAGAGAAAAAATCTGAAAATTTGCAAGTTAAGTTAAATATGAGTTTTGGTCAACTTTAAATGACAATAACATACAACATAGGATAATTTAGGTGCTCTACAACATACCATAGGAATTATCTTTGAATTATCTTTCCAAAGAAGCCGAGTTTGCTAAATTTAGAGTTTGGATGAGTGAGATATAACCTTTTGAAATTAGGCTGCCCAGTTATGGAAAGTAGCCGAAAATAGTGAAAGGTATTTTGGTCATTTCCTTATCCAATAAGATTTAACTCGTTTTTTGTTCTATTTTAGGGACATAATAATTTTAGGTTCAGTTTCATAATAAAAAAATACGCTTAGGGTTTTAGTTGAGAGTTCAAGAAGATCAAGAAGAGAAAAGGGATAAGCTCAGCAGTCCGTCCGAGATTCATACTCTTGTTGCGGAATTTCGCCATGGTGTAATAACTAAGAGTGTGGTAAGGTTCCAATATTGTCGGGTTTTTTTCAGTCACCACCAAAGAACCCAACTGTTTTTATTTTTCAGCATAAGTTTCATTTTGCAAAAGTTGAAGCGATTCAAGTTCTTGTGTAGGCATTCCTGGGTTTCAATCATCGACCTTGTCTTGTTAGCATTTTGATGATTTTTTTAGTTGAAATGACCCGTTTGAGAGTGTTTGTTTTGATTTATATTAGTGTTTACATAGGTTTTTTGGTAATTAGTCTAAGGAAAATTGAGAAAAGGAATAGACTACAAGCGATTTAGGGTCAGAAAACGAGAGGCGAAATTCAACAAAACGTTGCCTGAAGAGGGGCTGGTATGACGCGCCCCAAAGGCACCCAGATGTCTTTAGAAACGCACCTTAAGTGCACAAAAATTTACTCTCTAATGTTAGGGGTTGGCGTCCCATGCTCGTAACGCGCCAGGGTCGCTTGACCCCAATCTTTTTGCGTCGGTAATCTCGTTTAACTCATTTGAAGTGTATCTTCATTCATTTTGATTCTAAACACTTTAAAGTACTTATAAACCCTTATAAATCCTTCATAACGTGAATCATAACCTTTAAATAATAATTATAACTCAAGGTAAAGAAAAGATGAAGTTCTGAGAGTTCTTCCAAACCTTTTCGAAGTCCCCTCTCGATTTCTTTTGAGGAGTCCTTCTACATCTTCTAGTAACTTTTTTTCAAACTCAATCAAGTGGGTATAAATTGAAAAGTAGGTAGTCATTAGTCAAAAGAAACCTAGGATCCTTCAGATCATGAACCATAATTCCTTGATTCGTAGTTACATTCAATAGAGAGAGAGTTAAGCGTAGACTCAAGAAAGCTTTAGGCCAATTGTTGAATTCTTTGTTCTTTGAGATCCACCATCATGTATTAGAACCTAAGTTATGATGAAGTAAGTCACGGTAATGAAAGTTTATGATGTAGTAAACAAGGTATGAGATATTCATATACATGAATTCAATATAAGTTCCTTATACATCAGTCAGTTGTGTCTGCCCATACTCTTCCGCTGAATTCCATATATGAGGTACTGCTAGAGGAGTTGTATCTCCAAGTTTTTAAGTCTAGTATTGAGTTCTTATTCCGTTGAAGATTAACTTGCTATGATGGTTTCTATTTCAATATTACCCATGAAGTTTGTTATGCACTAAGTTCCGCATAAACCTTTAAGAATCAAAAATCTTGAGTTAAGGAGTAGCTTTCATTTCTGATTTGAGCATTCATGCTCTAATTCCTCTTAAACCCCTCTAAGTTGAAAATTGTTAAATCATCCATACACTGAGAAATATTAACCTTGAAATCCATACTTCATTTCAGAAAGTTAAGATTTAATCCTAAAGTTCAAAAGTAAGGGCAAGTGAAATTTTTAAAGGTTTATTAAGAGTCTTATTTAAATATTTTTAACTTTGTTTTTAAGACTTAAGTTTCAGGCTAACTAAAGAGTAAGTTGAAGTTCTTCTCTGAAAAAGTTATAAGGGAACTAAGTATTCCCTAAGAGTTAAGGTTTCAAATAAGCAACGAGTATCAAGTTCAGTTCAGTTCTCAAGCGTTATAAGGAAACTAAGTAATCTCTAAGAGTTTAAAAAAATGTTTTCAAATGTTTGAGAAAGAAAGGATTCTAGACTTCCACGGAACCTATGACTAGTTTTTCAGTAATAGAAAAAGGAAACCTCATGATTACCACGAGCTTTTCAAAGCTTAAGTTTTGAGCACTAATCTCAACCCACAACAATAATATGTTTCAAACACATAAAATCAGTGTTATATATATATATATATATATTTATATATATATATATATATATATATATATATATATGGGGTATATTGAGAAACCAATATGGGATGGAATTCCATATAAATCAAGTATCCCACGTAACCATATAGCCATCCATTTTAGAAAGGGGGGTCATACTTTTTAATGACCCTCTCATTGTTTACTAGTGGATCCATTGGCAGTTTATTTCCTATACCCGACAAGGTTACGATGCGGGGCCACGTGGTCCGAGTAAGTTGTATCATCAATGTAGCTCTAATTGATGTTGTTGGTTAGAGAAACCCTCACATAGTTAAGTTAATATATCTATATATATATTAATATATATATCTATATATATATTAGTTATTTTTATTTTTCTACACATTTTAGAGTTTTATTGTATACCTTGTTATACACACAAGTTGACATCATGTTGTTAAACAATTTTTTTTATATTACAGTTGTTTTAAAACTCCTTTATATTGAAATGAGTTCAGGTATTATCATAGTTGAGTATTTTCGGTTGAGTACCTTAAGTTATATCTTTAAGTTGTTCTGTGCTTCAATTGAGTCCGATATCATATCTTTGAAGTAGTTCTAATCTTGAGTTTAGTATCTCTCCTTGAAGTTGAATTAGTTTTTTCTTAAGTGTGAGTTGATACTATAAAAGATTTAAGTATGTTCCTTTTTATTCAAGTTTCAATCTTACTTGTACTTTAGAATTCCCCTGGCATGCTCGTACATTCCACGTGTTGAGCCTATTGTCCAGTATCTTCTCATGATGTAGAACAAGTATACTAGATCATCAACAGGAATTTCATTGATATCACATGGAGTTCGAGCTAGCTATGGTTATCCTCCTTGCTTTCACAGGATTCCATATACTTTCAGCAGTTAGGAGGTCATGGGTCTTGTCCCGATTTCCATCTTTATCAGTTAGAGGCTTCATAGATAGTTAATATAGTATAGGAGTCTATATTAATCATTTAATTTATTAAATTTTTTAAAGAATAGAGGTGCCTATATTATGTCTAGTTGAATATAATATTTTATACATAGTTGTTCCTTTCAGTTTTTATGTTTTTGTATGCTTGAGTTAGTCTTTCGCTTGTAGTCAGTTATCATGAAGATTCGCTTGGGGACCAGGAATGGTCTTCGAGTGTCCGCCACGTCCAGGGTGTAGGCTCGGGTCATGACAAACTTTGTATCAGAGCATAGATTTAAGTGTCCTATGGTGTCTTTGAAGTCCTGTTAATAAGATCTTATTCATGGTTGTGACAGCCCCACTTCTATGAATAAGGTACTACAGACATCTAAGATAGTTTCCCTTCTTTCATACTCTTAATCATGCAATTGAGCTAAGTCATAAAGATCTATTATAACTCGTGCATTCTCATATTCATTAAACTATTCTTCATACTAGAGTTGGTTGAAAAGTAAAGTTTAAAAATCCTTATGGATGAGTTGTTCTTAGCAAGAGTTTTGAGATATTAATTATACTCCAGAGGGCTTGAAGGACCAAGAGGAAAGTTATTTTCACTTTCCGAGAAATGCACCCTATTTATATGAATATTGTGTTTGAGCTAAAACACGTTGCACTATGCCCTATGTAACGCCTGTTTTTAGTCGTTGTTGGAGGCAGCAGATTTTTAATTTCTGAACAACTGGTTGAGTCGAGGATCCCCCGACGGGACCGTCATGGGCACGAAAGGACCCTCTAGGGGGTCTCGTTCAAAACACTTAGAATTTAGAAATTTGGGTACTGAGATCGACTCGCTGAACGTTCCAAAAACGACTGAGGTGGCAGTACGTAACTTCTCAGGCATACGGCCGGCACAGACTCTTTAGTGATTGGAAGTCTCTAACTTTTGACGAAGCACAGGAGGACCGTCGCAGGCACGATGGGCCCGTCACACAGGCGTTGCGTGACCTCTGACTGGGGCTCCGGATTTTCTTTAAATATTTTAAGGGGCGTTTTTGACTATTCCTTGCTTATAATTAAATAAGTTAGGTGTTTTAAATGTTAATAATTTCATTACTTTGGGGGTTAAAGGGAGGAACCTTAAACAATTAGTGGGGTACTTTTCATCTTGTATACTTAATTATATGGCTAATTAGGGTAAAATAAAAGGTTTGAATAATAAAAATAAAAAGAAAAAGAGAGAGAAAAACAGAAGAAGAACGCAGCTTGGGACAGTAGATAGCCTTGTTTT
>JAKWJA010000806.1:0-25806 GCA_027704765.1 Solanum habrochaites
GGTAGGAGAAGAATTTATCGTGAAAGAGGTAGTACATAGAGTATAAGAAAAAAAATATGACTGAAATATCACACTTTGCCCCGTACACTTTCTCTGATCCTTCAGTCCTTTAGATTACCTTATTTCTTTTCATACGTCTTACATTATTAGTTCTGACTCCCACTAGACATGCAGGCTTCCACACATGGTCTTGACTCCTGGAACTCCAGTACACTCAAGTTATGTGCAATTCGTATGGCGTCCCGTCCCTCCACTAACCGTCATCTCCCCCAAGCGATAGGGTTCCTATGACGCAATATGAACCCCGGCTGACCTGTAGAAAACCTGAACCGTTCTATCCTACTTTCCGTATACTTTCTTACTTGGCAGGAGAAATGCGACCAATTCCCTTAGCACATTGTTAGGAATATGAGGACAACTTTGTAATCGAGTACTCACTCGATTGACTAGAACTGTTTCCCTTTGTGCTTATCTCTCGGTGCTATCCTTATTTCTCATAGAGTATCCACATAGGTCACATGAACGGTTCCTAACTAGTTCATACCCTCACATTTTACCCTACCAATAAGGTCCACTAGGGCTACACCCCTTCCACACTGACTAGCCCATGATCTTTTCCTACTGGATGTATGAATGCCATTCCATCCAATTGACCTCAGTCTCTCGCTTCTTTAAATGCTCATTCCTGATTACGACTTCAACCGATCTCACATTCCCACTAGTCACTGTTTTCTCAAAAATGAACTCTCATAGTTCGTAATAGTCCATGTCATTCATAATACTTCAGACTGAGTTCTAACACACTAATCAGACTCCTATTCTATCATCCATACACAGGACACAATCCCCATACAAGGGACAACCCCCAAAAAACCACATACTTCACCTTACTCATACTGCAGTGATCTGGCAAGCACTACAACGACCCGAACATAATTCAGTATCCATTCTTTCGTATATCACAATGTTAAACCAGAACGTCATATGGTCATGGATAACGAGACTCAACCCCCACCATTATATAATATCTAGCTACTAAATGGTCACCTATACTATTAATAGAAGTAATACCGTTTAGCGGCACATTTATAAGTTATCTCTTCCTGTATCAAAACTACACAATAGTCCCATTTTCTCTCGAAACAACATATTGTCAACACGGCCAGATCATCAGATGATAAATAACGACTAAGCCCCATCACTTTCCAAGTAAGACCTTAACAACCCACGCCACATAAGTGACCATTACCATTACATAATAATAATCTAATTCAGTGAAATACCTAAAATTAAAGAATCTGGGCAAATACCCCACCTCATCCCAACACTTAATCCGCCTTCACCTTTCTCAATTCATCACACAGACCCTCACCCAATGCCCTAACCAATATTCAACCATAGAAAACTAACCAATCATCATGAACTAGGTTATCATTAATTCATCATCTACATCACCTGTATATCATTTTACTTTACTACAATTATTACATCATGAATAGACCCCCTAAAACATACATAAGATTCCATTAACCTTAGTACTCATATTAAGTAACCCAAAACTTAGTTCAAAAAGCTAGGGTTCACAGCCAATTCAATGGGTTCATAGATAATTTAATTACAAAATCACTAATAAAACTCAAATAATTGTCATTAATTGAAATGCTTAGAAATCTTTAATGCAAGACACCCATGTAAGTATCATGAACTTGGACCATTCAGACTTTCTAGAAACGTCTTTAAGAAACATCTGTGAGAGTTAGGCTCCTTGATGAAACATTTTTAAAAGGATCAAAAACCATACTTATGAATCTAAATTCTTAAATTTGATGAAGAATTCGACCTGAAAGTCACATCAGCTCTTTCCTTGATTTTGGACTTCATGGAGTTTTTAGAGTTCTTAAGAAGCTTTTGGGGTTTTGATACTTGACGAATGAAATATTCTAAGTGTTAAAAACTTATATACTTGTTTAAAACACCCAAAATACCCTTAATAAACCTCCAATACTCTTATTTGGAAGTGGTGTTAAATTACAACATCACCCCTAACTTAACAGTGAGCTGCATGCTGGCATAGGCTCACATATGACTGACCCATCGATGAGGCGTCAGTCCACTTACGGACCGTGCAGTCCACCGTCGATTGGGTCAGAGCCTGGAAAATGGAAGATTGGATTTTTAGGATAAAATCCAATGATTCCCACCACCTACGGGGCGTCGACCAGGCCACTGACCGTCGATTATTCTTTGTAGGTGGACTTTCTCTGGGACGTTTTGGCCACTAACATGGGTCCCTCCTCAAGGAACCTTGGTTGGTACTTGGGGATGTTTTCCTGGACGTTTCAAACCCAAACATGATCATCTATGAGTTTAACACTTCTCACTTAATTCATTTAAACAACCGTAAAACTCGAAAAACTGCCTAGACACCAAGGTCACTTCAAGGCACAATCTTTCGACAACTGGACGTTCTTGGCCGTTTATCTCCAAACTCCGTGAAACTTGATACCTACCTGATATATCTATAATCACTCATTTAAGATCCGTAAACCTCATGATCATACATATCACATAAAACCACATATGAGGCACATTAGGTGACTTAAGTCCTTCGACTTCTTGGTCGTTCCTTGGACGTTTGACTTCCAATGTACCTATAATTTAGTATACTGCCTCTAATACTATCTAAACTTATTTCGGAATACTGGACATAAACATCAACATGTTAGTCCTCTGTTTACCTAAGTCTATTGGGGTATTACCATCGTCCCCACTTGACAACATTCGTCTCTCAAATGAAATTGCCACTCTCTCCGAACACTTCCAAGAATAGAGATTCACATCTATCGCTTGATATATATAACCAAACCATACAAAAAATAGCCAAGAATAACAAAATCAATTTCACAATAGTCCAGGAATCACGACACAACAAGACACTAGATAACAATTCTTTACTCATTATGCTAGCAAAACACAACTTCGAAAAAAAAAAATTCCCAAATCAAAACTCATTTTATAATCAATACATGACTATAATACATCCTTCCTAACATATTACACATAAGTTACCAAAGAATCATAGTCAACTTTCCCACCTTTTACAGTGAACAGTGTTCCATGCTCAGTTGATGTTAAAACCAAATTTTTCAAAATCCAAATTTAGAGGCATTATGACACATGCTAATATGCAAAGTACATCATATACATATATCTTACAGTCTTATCATAACTGCATAAAATACCAATGCAAGATTTAATGAAATTCATTTCAACACACAGACAAATCTAAACACCATGCACATGCCAACATGCTTTCTATACCAATTCTAATTCCCATTACTAACCATCTCCCCCACTTAGAAGGACTCATCTTAGAACAAGTAAAGAGAACTTCTCAACATCATCATCACTCTCCTCCGACCTTCTCCCCTCTAGACCGGAGTGACTGAAAACACCTCCTTGTTGAGCATCCTTCTTTGGAAACACTAGGCACCTTGCCTTACCCTCGTCTTACCTCTGAGAACAATCAAGGACAGTAGGTTTAACCTAGACAAAGTTGAGAAAATTTTCAAGCTGACGTACTCTCCTTCAACACTTGCTCATATTTCCTTACCAAACCAAAGAATCTTCCATGTACCCCAATAGACACTCCACCATGAATGTGTCTTGCACATTTGCACGAGTAGTTTAACCCTTTTGAGAACCACCTCCTTTCTCTAATTTCACCTTAGCACTCTCTTAGTTCTTCTGATTTGATCCCTCTTCTTAAACCTAGTTCGCTCTTGTCACTAAGCACCACTCTTCTTTTTAAAAACTTCTAGCCAACCTCCTATGTTTGACTCTTCAATCGATTGTGCATGACACCCTAAGTCTAGCTGTATCATATCATCATGTTAAAATAGTGATGATATTCCTCCATCACGAATCGACTACTCCCTTCACAAAATGACCATTTCATCTCTTGGATACACACAATAGATGGCATACCTAGACAATTTTATTAATTTCAATGATTGACACCTAACACTCATATTGCTTGCTTTGATAGTGATAAACTCCTCCACCTTAACTTTTCCTTTTATTTCCCGAGAAATTATTTACAGAAGCTTCCTGAATTCTTCCCACCAATATGACCCATTCCTAGCTGCCTCATTATCCTTCCATTGGTGTACCCATATGTGAGACAACTCTCATCAATTGATACGAACACCTCCGCCGCCCCCTTCTTCCTAGATGTTAACTCCCTACACTTCAACAAAACAACAACATTTTACAACACCCCATCATTGAAATCTGTGGATCCCTCCCCCCACGTTAGAGCCAACAAAGATAGGAGGATTCACCTCAAGCGTACAAAGATCTCTCACCTATATGTCCTAGTGGCTTTATACAACCCTAGGCACCATACTCAAATTAATTTGAGTAGTCACTCGTTGGGCTAAAGCAACCAAATCTTCTCTAGTCTCTTGATTAATCAAATCCAGATGAACTACCGACACCTCATTACCTCCTTCCACATTAGGAATTTGATTACCTTGGGGAGGCACTTGAGCACCTTTACCATCTTGAGGAACTAGCTCAACTTGCTCAACTTGAGGAGGAATCTCCTCATTCAACCTCTCCTCTCCCAACCTTCTAGCGGCCATCCTTCTAGTATTCATCTCCTAGAAACACAAGGAAACACATTAAGAAGGATACTCATAACATTCACTCTACCACATGACATAGGAGTAGAAAAGAAGGGAAACTCTATCAATCCCTTGCCTCGTCCGCCCCATAGATTGTGTCCGTCGCCTCACACATGATGGTCAAGACTCTGCTAGACCTGACTTGATGAGACTTCTTGATTCCTACTACTAACTTTTCACAAACCATATTCTCTATGCCAAGTGCTTTGTCACATCCCGAACCACAAACATCCGAAACCAACCCTAGAAGTTTGGGTACAATCTCGAATTGTAAACCCAAACCAGCGTACCGCCTCTAAAGGTCTTAACAAGAACTTTCATATCTTCACTCCATACATAGTGAAAAGTAGTCCGAAATAAAAAACTTTTTCAACAAAACATAATATAGTCTTTAAAAACTCTTTGGTAATATCAATTGGAATATTAAGTCCAATATCAATCATCTTAATACACAAGATACTGGGACACACACGGCCCCTACTTCAAAATCCAATATAGAAATACTTTAGTCTGTTACAATACTTTGAATGAAATCATAAGACCTATGCCTTCGATTCAAATGATGACATACGTCAACTGTCTTACCGATGCTATGTCCAGTATTCAGCTTCCAAAATCCTCCTCACATCTCCAAAACTATATAAAATATATAAAGCATGGAGTTCACTTCTCACGAGTCATCTTCGTACACCTTGGCCCTGTTCCATGTGTCGAACAAATCACCATCATGGAACAGGGTACTTTTTTTTATTTCACCGTAACCGTGTGAGGGCCCGGTATCAAGCATAAAACAAGCAGTCCCGTCCTTCTTTTTGAAACCATAGGCCAGCAGCAACCAAACGACGCCCTTTACGGCCTAACGTTCCCGAATCAAGCAACTCCTTGGCTGCTTCCTCAATTCTTCTAGGTTCCGGGGGCGGCCATGCGTAAGGCATCATTGCAGGAGCTTTTCCCCGCCCGGGCACCAGGCTCATCTGGTGCATCAACGTCCCTTCGTTCGTGTGGTCGCCGTTGGGGAAGTTCCTCTCTGGCACAATCACGTCCCTATTGTTGCTTGACCTTTCTCGATGAATGCGGCAGGGCACTGCTCTGTACAGCTTTCCGCACCTCCACAGAGGTAGCAAGAAGGTTGGTTCGCCCCTCTGAAACCTTAATCGCTGTCATTGCCGAGACTGCATCACCATTCTTATGGTACCCCACGAATCAGGGGTAACCATGCATAACTCCGGTGTCCGCAGAGTTGCAAACTGCTTAGTGACGTTGGGGAGATAAATGCGTTGACTTCATCCAAAAATCCGCCCAATATTACATCATCACATCTATGGGGAATGGGGTGAAATCAGTCTGCCCTGTCCCACTCCTCCTACATCCCTGGGGGACTTCTAGGAGCAATGCCACGGACGGAAGTGTGCAGTGGCATTGACTGACTGTCTTCAATTTGGTATGGCTGGCAACCTAGTCAGGCAGAGCATCCTTGGACTTCTGCTCGTCACGAACTTGTGGTTGCATTAACCGGTGTACCACCATACTGCGCACATTTTTTTTTTTTCCATTTAACTTGGCATCAACTAACATGGGTGATTCCCCTCGGCTTGACCCTGTCCGGTTTGGCAGCCCCAGCAGCAATAGATGTTGTGGTTAGATCAACTCCAATGTGATTGAACATCCACCACAACGTTCTTTGCCCTATCGACCTACGCCACACTCTGCCTCCGTTCTCGCCCTACAGACTTCAGGGTGCGTGCAAACCTTCTCTTGCTTGTTTTTTTCCGCATCCACCATAGCTCTCAAAGTTCTCAATGGACGGCAACTACGGCTGCATACGTCAATTTCCCCACAAATGTAAACAACCTTCTCGCGATGAGGAGAACCCCCTTTCGGCATCATAATTCTTTCTTTCGAAAATTGAGTTGAGCAGAGTGTTCTTCTCGTGTCGCTGGCCAACATACTCGTTTGGATTCGGTCCTGCTTCGGCCCCCGTTGTTGATCACCTTGGGAGTAATAGTTTGCTCCAGTTATCCCCTCCCTTTGCCGCTCTGCTCGGACGAGAAGTCTTTCAGGCGATTCCGCCACTACGTATCGCCTCATACCATGTCGCTGACTTGACACATCTTTGAAGCTCCTCCTGCTTGGCCCATTTTTGAAGGCTCTAGAATAAAATGGCCAAAGATCCTCACTTACTCGGGTCACTAGGAATTTTGAAGTGTTTAACTTCGTGAAATTGCCTTAACATAGTCCCGAAGGAGGAGGTCCTTTTCACTCCTCAACCTCCGACGAGCGTCGTGACCGACAGTTTTTGAGTGTGAACTGGACGTTTCGAGCTCTACTGTTGAACTGCTCCCAGCGTTAATCCGGAAAACCTATCCTCCCCTCTCCATGTCTCCTTCTTCCGGTCGCCGAACCACACTGTTTGTATCTGTCCAAGTACAAGGCTGGGCTGTTTCTGATCTTGGTCATCTCAATTGTTGCATGTCTACGCCGAAATAGGCCATACTTTCTGCCCTCAGAATTCTCCACGTCTTGAGCACAGCCATTTCCCCACAAAATTCCATTGGGTTAGGAGCCTTATCCGTGTCTCACGACCAGTAACAGAGGAGCACCCCCGTCTCGACGAGCCTCGATCAACCTGCCATCTAGTGCTTCTACCTCTCTTTGTAGGAAGAGATGGCCCCGTTGAGCTGAAGTCAAGGGTGGACACCCTCGTTTTGAACATCCTCAAGTCACCAGTTTGTCTTCACCGTCCTCCAGCCCTTCATGCTCCGGACTCGAGGGAACACATATTTTCAACCACACCATCAGTCTCCTGTTAGGCCGACAACCCCACCTCAATCCAAGATTCTCTCGGCGAGTTGGGTTGTTGTCCGCACTTTCCTCTTCTTCAACACTCCAGCTCTACCCCGCAAAGAGTTCTACTAAGTATTACAATTATCATAATATCATGAAATGGACTTTTATGGAAATATGTATCTGTTATTTAACAATAATATTAAATCATTAAGAACACGATTTAATACTTAAACCACATCATATAATATATAAACCTAAAATCATAATTTTAAGAGTCACTTACAAGGTGAACTCTTCTGTTTCGTGAAGTAATACTTCTATGCTTCTTCACTTAAGACAACCTTACATGTAAATCCTTCTTAGTTAATCTTTTTTTTTTTTAAATCCCCCCCCCCCCTAAGAATTCACTTACGTACACAAAGAGAGACCGCCCATCACCCTCTTCTAGAATGTGCCTAATGACCTTTCAAATTACTCTAATGAGTCAATACATACTTACTACAAGCATCATAAACATCAAGGTAGATTCTCCTACAAAGGTGACTCGACGGTCTCATTCTGAGTGATTTTGTGACAGTGCCACCCTCCATCCCTTACAACATACACACCTTAAGAGATCCTATCGACACCCTAGAAAAGAATCCCTTCTCACTTATCACACCAACACATAGATGATATGAAAATTCTTCTTCCAAGTTAATCAAAGACCCTCTTAATAATAAGAATATAACGTCCATAGTGACCTCTCAAGATTACCTAAATATTCTTAAGCTACCTAGGCTTAAGATCATGTCCACACACCAAACATTTCCCTAACTTATAGTCTCCTCAAGACTTCCAATAATAGACATGAGAAGATCAACTTTATGTCCTCCTCACATTGAGCTACGGAATCATTAATTCTCTTTATTTAGGTACTTATAATACGGTATCTCTGTTGCATATTTCTTAACATAGTCATTAGTTCATTAAGACTCATACATACAAAGGCTTCAAGTATGTCTTGTACATACCTAGGACTCCAAGTAACACCTAAGTCTTTGTGGCCAATGTGTTAGATAGCGTCCCGTCCCTACCACACTCTAGAACCTCATAACTTCTCCAGATCTAATCATTATTCCTAATGATGATAATGGGCATAACACGACAAGACTGATAAACATGGAATCGGAGTTCTATCCTCTCCGAGGAGGTTGTTCTACTGTGCAAGGGTAGAACTTTAGACCATCCCTGTGGCACATAGTTGAAGGACTATAAAGCACATACTTTGTATCTAGTCTACTCTTTACTAGAACTACTTCCCTTACCATACCTCCGCGCAGTGCTATCCATTCTTTCTTATAGAGGTACTTCACATTAGTTCACACTACAAAGTGTTTCCTAACTAGTTCTAACCTAGTCACACTTAACCTTACAATAATTCCACTAGGGCTACCTCACAATTGTGGATAAGAAGATCATGATTATTTTCCTAAGATAATCTGATGTCGTTCCAGCGCATTGAACCTTAATTTTATAATCTCCCTTTAATGTGAGGATCCATTACAACTTACGACTCTCTACAATCTAACTTACCACTAAGTTTAAATTTTCAAATAAACGACTCTCTTAAGTTTCTTAAGGTCATCTGTCATTCAACATTCAATACTAAAGTTCTAACACCCTAAATCCAACAAAGCACCTATTCATAATCATACAGATATCATGCAGGGACCACATCACCCAGACTGGCACCGACATCTTTACCGTTAACTCAAAATCAAGTCATTCTATAAGCCCTAAAACGAACCGGCTAAGCATCTACATCTTCAAGTCATACTATAATACATCATAAACATCATCAGTAATCAAGCAGAGACCATATAGTCAAGTAGGATAACCAAGTCTCACCCTCATACCCCCAACACTATACCATAATCGTCACAGGCGAGAGTTTAACTGGTCCCTAGACAATATGATAGACAGGCTACACATGTGACTTCATCATGTAGAATGATATTGCATTCTTCACAGTAATCAAACTAACACTAAGTCATATTACTATCAAAAGTATTTGTCAACAGGCCAGATCAATCATATTGCATAAATAGACGCCGACAAGGCCACATCATTTCAAGTAAAACACATAGCAAACCGCCAAGCCATAGTTGTATCATACTACTCTACTAGAATCCAAGATAAATAACTCAAATTAACGGAAATGGGCAGCATACGCCATATCATCCTTCAACCTAATCCAACGTCAACTTCTCAATTCGTAAACCAGGCTTTTCCCAAGCAATAACCAGATTTTCATTTTCACAACATGAACTAGAATACTCAATGACCTGGATCAATTCAATGTAAATTCAATCATCTCAGTACAACCTAGCATCATTTACTACACTTATTACATCACTGAATAGCCCACATAAACTAAACGAATTCATCCAACATTGATCAATCTCAAGTACCCAAAGCTAGGGTTCTCCATTCATGGGTTATCGAATAATTTAGGTTGAAATAATCATGTACAACATAATGAATCATTATTAATATTTAGAAATCATTATGTCAAGAACCCATGGTGAATCATGAATTGACAATTTCAACTTTGAAACTTTAGAATATCTTGAGAGTTGGGCTCCTTGATAAAACAATTCTAAACTTTACATCATCCCTTGAGGAATCTAATTCTAAATTTGATGAGGATTTCCACTCAAAACATCACACCAAGCTCATCCTTGATTTTGGACGATCAATGGTCTTGGAGTTCTTATATTTGGGGTTTTGATATAGTAAGCATGAAATATTTTAAAGTGAAACACTTATATCTTGTTTAAATATCCAAAAGACCCTTTAATAAACTCAATACCTCTTATTTTGAAGTGGGGGTGAAAAGTTACCACATCACCCCCAACTTAACATGAGCTGCTGAAGGCATAGCTCATAGCGACTGACCATCGACAGGTGTCATCAACTTGCGGACCATGCATTCCACGTCGATTGCTCAAGCCTTGAAAATGGAAGATTTTCTTCCTATCTAAGGCTCCCACGACAACGCACACCACCTAGACTGGCGTCGACCAGCCAACCGGCCGTCGATTGGCCCCTCCGCTAGGGGGCTTCCCTTTGGCAATGTTTTGGCCACCACACCACTAAGAAAGCCGCAGTTTGGACACCCAACCCAAACTAATGATCTCATGAGTTTAACACCGCTCACATTGAATTTTAATCCAAACTACACGAAAATCGATGAACATCGAGACAACAAATGTCCACCTTTAGGCACATCTTTCAAACCGTCATGGATGTTCTTGATGTTTGACCATCCAACATCCTGAACTTGGACCCTAACTATTAGGTATAATCATCCTTTATCAGACTTACAAACCTCATGAAACACACAATAGCACATAAAACCACATATGAGGCATATATGTGACTTAGTCATCGAACGTCTTGATCATCCCTTGATGTTTGACTTCCAATGTTAGCTACTTCCTCTATACCATATAATAGACTTATTTAGGAACTTATACCATAAGAAACAAAATGTTAGTATTTAGTTCACCTAAGTCATTTTTGGGGTCTTACATGTGTCTCGCTGACTTTCAATATTCTTTGGAACTCTACTTGTACCTGAACATTTCAAAGCACTTTATTGAAAAGAAATACAAAAATGGGTTTCCAAACTAGAGTCACCTTATTTAATATCGTGGCACAACATGGTCATGTTTTCAAAAATCACTCTTTGGTTGGTGACAATGTTGCTAGAAAAAATTCCTCTTGGCGTCGGGTTCAAATTAGTTGAAATTTGGCACATCTAGGTGTCAAGTTGTTTAATTGACATTAAATGAGAAGTTACAATATGAGTCAATTTAAGGAAATCGGTCGTCACTCTAGAACCTTCAAATTATAAATTGGATCCTTACCAACAGATCCTCGTTTTGGAATGTTTGTCTACGACTTTGTTTTGTGTTCCTTTGAGGTTTAGGGTCGCGTCCGAAAAAGCCTATTTCTATCTTTTTCACCTTTACGCCCTCTCCAGTTTGTGAATATATCATAACAATACCATTCATGGTATCTTCAACTATTCTCTATATCTTTGTGCCAACCTTGATAGCCACATAACTTTTGGTAGCTTACGTGAGAACCCCTATTACTTGCCTAGGAATTGAACTTCCACTTCTTATGGATCAAACTTTAGCATCCTCCCAGGCTTTAAGCCCTACTAATACAACCAAAACATGGTACCCCACTGATCCACCCATTACATTTTTTGACAATAAATCAGTTGGGTCATTATTTTATCCTTGTTCTCATCACGCTCCTGGTTCTTCTCTAGTTACTCTTTTGTCAAACCCATATTCAGGGGAGTTACTTAATCATCTCTTGTGTGCCATGCACATGTGATTTTGATCATCTCAATAAGCAATGTTGAAGAAACTTCAAATGATTGTCTCATGATTCCATCTCTGATGAGTTTATCAACAATCCTTTTATTCATAGTATCAAGGCTATGGTAAAAATATTCCAACAACACTCTATCCATCAACTCATTATTGTGGAATTGTAGCATTAACTTTTGGAACCTTATCCATGTTTAATGGATAGGTTTGCCTTAAATTCTCTTAAAAATTTGGATCTTTTCCCTATGCTTCACCATCTTTTAAAGAGGAAAAATCTCTCAAAGAATACTCAGTTGTAACACCCCGAAAAAACTAGTAAGACCTAGATAAAGCTTAACGGAATCTAGTAGGTGAAACTAGAGCTTCATGTGTGAGTTCAAAGATTAAAATATGAGTAAACGTTGTAAAATGTCTTCCTGAGATTATGTTTAGGTGATTAGGTATAAGACATTAAGATACGATCCCCAAGGACCAACAAAGGGTCCTTGAGGAAGACCCTAAAGCCTAACCCCAATGCTGCCCCTAAGAGCAAAAATCTTTAAAAATAGGTGACGTATGGAGGGCAATCTACGGTCAGTATATGGACCCACGTCCCGTAGGTTGGGGTCGTGGGTCAGGCCTCTAGTGTACAGGATGCAGCCACCACTCTAAGGACCTACAGGAGCGGGCATCAATGCACCCATAATTTGTAGGTTCTTGGGCATGGTTTGCATATGCAAAAGTGTCCAAGAGTCGGTCTAAGGTGGGTCTATTTGGTTAATTTGATTTAAATTGTTTTCATTAGGGGTCATTTAATATGGGTTTATTTAACCTATATAAGCCATTAAGGCTTAAACACCTCATTAATTCATTAATCCCCAAGTCCTCAAATCAAAATCCAACTAATTTCTCCTCCAAAAATCTTCTCTGTACACTCCATTGAAGGTCAAAGCAAAGGTCAAGCTAGGGCTCCACGAATCAGCTTTCTCCTCCAATTTCTTATAGGATTATGAACATAAGGTATAAATGTTTTCATCCATGGGTAGTTATAACCCATGGAGCCCTTTTAAAAGCGTTTAATTCAATTCTAAAAATCTTCAAACGCTAGGGTTTCAGCTCAACCCCATGGATTCCTTCAAATTGTAAAAGGTTGAATTATGTTTGTTATTGATGATACTACTGATTTTAAATGATTTTAACTTGAATTAAAAAAAATCTATGAGTTTTCCCCAATACTAACTATGGGTTTTCTCTATATTATTAATGTTGTTAGAAGTTGATTCGATTGATTAAATGTGAATTGATTATGGTGCAATTACTTGATTTAACTATAATTCTACATGTACTCTTTAATAACCTAATATTCTAAGGTGTGGATATCGCCTTGTTTTCATGTGCATAAAGACTCAGTAATGTCGGAGTTCAATGTGACCTTCTAGAAGAATTGATGAACTTCTTGGTGAATTGCCTTAGATTAGATCATCTAGACATGAATTTCTTATGAGTGCATCCCCCTTCTTCTTAAATTGTGAAATATGGTATAACTTGATTAATGTTGAAAGCTTGACAATTGATTATGTATACATTTGTTATGTTGGTGAATCATGTTATCTCTCTATCTATTTTAGTAGCTCTAGAAGTTAGGGTTGATCTTGATTCGAAGCCTTGAAAGGCAAATTATTAGGGAATTTCATGTTGAAAGATTTTGTTATGAGGACTATGATTCCCACTTGAAGGTGGATGTTGCATAACTCTTTTTTGTGCATGTTTGATTGGCTAATGTAATTCCTTGTGGACGGACCCTACCCCATGCCCTAATAATCTCGAGTATCTATGTTTCTTACACTGGATGAAATGAACTCTTGAACTATGATTCATATTACATTTCTACAATAAATGAATGTTAGATTGTGTTGATATTCATGATTTGATGATCCTGGATTGCAGGTTTATATATGAGTTATGCATGATGTATATTATTCATGCTTACGAACACTTTGAGGAGGGAAGTTTCTATAAATGATATTGGTTTTGTTGTGTCCAATTGAAAGAAAATTATGCAAACCACCTCCACCCTAAACATTATTATGATGGGCTATGGTTGTTAATTGAACTGTGTTGCTTTGTTATCACCTTTACCATATATGCCTGAAAGTTTATACATGACCATGATGATGCTATTGTGTTTTAAAGTCCATTCTAATGAGAACACATGATCATGGTGTTAAAGTTATTCTCACATACTAATGATGATTTTTAGGTTTAAAGTTAGTTCTCACCTAATGGAATCTATGAGTTGTTTTATGAGCTGGGTTGAACGAAGGGTGAAAGACTCATTCAAACATGTAAATCCGATTCAAGACTAAAAAAGTAATTTGGAAAATTATGCTTAGCACCAAGTGAATATGGAAAGTGAGGTAAAGACCCTCCCGTCAATTCAATAGGCCGGATCATCCTAAGGGAACTCATGAGATGGAAGCTCCTCCGGCAATGCAATAATAGGGTTTCTGGAAGCAATCTCACTATCGCATAAATATGTGCAAATATAGGTTCTTAGATAGTGCATCTACATAAAATATATCAGTCCTACCTTAGGCAAGTAGGACACATTCTTTCGGTGTGGGGTCACATAACACATTCCATGTAGCTCACATGGTCTATGTCGGTTAAGACTATATTCACTCTAATGAACAAGAACATGAATTATGAACACAAAAGTGAGTTATATGCTATGGTTCCTCAAAAGTATCTACTTAGTATGAGTGGTAGTATGGGATGCCATTCATACATGGCAGAAGTGGACCTTCAAAGTAGCTATGTGTGTTTCCGTAATGTAAATGAACTACTAGAACAAGAACATGAGTTATGTGCTGTGATTACTAAGGGGTTCTACATAGTGTGAGTTAGGGTATGATACTTCACTTCTGCATTGCACAAGTAAGCCTTAAGAGAGATTGTGGTATTTATTTATAACATGATGCTTTATGAGTTCATACAAGCTTTACATGAACATGTACTAAATGAATATGAACAATGTCTACGAACTATGAATATGAATGTGAGCTATAATTATGAATTCTTTATGAGTTTCACTTAGTGTGAGTGGGGGTATGATACTTCACTTATACATTGAACAAGTAGACTTGTAAAGGGGTTATGGTGTCGTTTCTATAAAGATATGTGAGTCCATATATGCATGATATGAATTTTTGCCATAAATGACTCACTTATTACTAGTTTTGAACATTAGTGGTTCATTATATTTGATTATTGATGAGGCCTAAGTATGATGAATACGAGAATGGTGACCTTATAGTCGTACTTAGTGTAAGTAGGGTTATTAGATCCTATATATGAATTGCACAAGTATAACCTAGGGTTTCATATGTGATAGTTTAATTGTGATGAGGTGGTATTGACATTGAGTTAAATGTGTGAACTATATCTTGTAAATATTGGGTTAGGGGAGTTATACATTTGTGTATTGATAAGACCGTTTACTATTTCTTGAAGCTCAATCTCTCCTCCTTGACCAATGTAGCCCGAGAAACCAGCGCCCCTGGACTATCCTTTTAGCATGGCCGTTAGTCCCTGGTCCATTGGATGCCGGTGCAAGGCCATAACTTTGGACACATTGATTCCGCTCGTTCCCCGGTCCTTCGCTTCAGGCTTGTCCTATCCGGTGTGGCAGTACTCCATACTGTCGGGCAGCAATCCCATGGAGATCCTATTAGTCATACTTATTCAATTGAGAAGTCATTGATCCAATTCAAAATTTGTCTTCGCAATTTCATAATCTTTTCAATGTCTAACTGACCTTTTGTACAATTACGATAATTAGTATTTGTTTCTTTTCTCAATCGGTCATCTGAAGAAAAAGGATTTAATCCTTTTAACAACTACATTTTTTGATCGTAATAACAAATCAACCGAAGACCCAGGTACGCAGAGTCCCATTGGTGTTTCATTAACACCTGAAGTAATACCCAGCCTTGTTCAAAACAACACTTGGTCCAGTTACTTTACTTAAAATTAGAACATTTTTTTTAAATTGTTGTGTAGGAAATTATGCTTGCGCTTATGATGATATCCTTTATGTTATGATGAATTGTGCATAGTTTGTGTTATGACCTACACTATCAAACTATTTCAAAGATAATGTTTCAAAAGTGACATATAACATGGTTTCAAATAAAATTTCCATTTTATGCAAGTTTTAAGGATTTTTATGTATGACTTCCATAGTTGGTACATTATTATTTTAACCCATATTTCTATATTTTGTACAAAGTGTAGGGGTTGGAGATACTAGATTCCATCATCATGACCAGGACTCTAGTAGATCAAGAAGAAAAAGATTGGTGAGTCCTTATAGTATCTGAGGGCTTGACCATATCTCCCTTTTGTCTTCCTTTTATGTTTTAGACTTTTTGTAAGATTCGTGTATTTACGGTTGTATTCGATAGTTCTAATTCAAATCTTATATATGGTTTGAGACATAGTGACATAGACTCTCTTTCACTTTATAGAAGACTTCGATGTTAAAGAAAAGTTCTAAGTTTCTTCATTTCCCCCCTAAGTTCCTATGTGATGATATGCTAAGGGCTTGTACAAGACACCCTTCGGGGTCAAACACGCTGTGTTACTTTTAGGGGGTAACCCCGGTTAGTGACATCTTTCGACTCATCACAAGTAGTGATAGAGTTCCTATGTAGTTCAACCAACCATTTTGAAGCCTCCCTTATTAGAAAAAAAGAAAAAAACCTTAATAGAATAAAATCCCGACTGATGTTCTTTAAGTGAATGGACCACATACATCCACAAAGTTGCAAATGTGGTCATGGGGAACCTTATGACTAATACCCCAAACATTCCCTTTATTAGGAGAATCTGAAGCATGGTTCTGGCTACATGAAATATTACGTTCCCCACAGTTGGGGGTAACCAGATAGCTCATGTAATTCTAAGGCATTGAAATTTGCATTATTTAAATATTCCACATCATCATTCTTTCTATGTTGGCTAGAATCATTGTTTTCAATGAGACGCATGTCGTCATCTAAAAAGAGCACACAATGGAACAAACAAAAAAATATTCTACCATACCATATGAGTTCATAAAAACACTTCACTAAAAGAACTATAATCATCATTTCCCGACAATATCACAATTTTGATAACACTCAAATAACTTGTCAAACTAATAAACAATTAAGTGGTCATTAGAAATCTAAATACCCAACGAAGGTTGGAGTAGAATCACATAGAATGGTATGTGAAAAAATTCAATTACAAAGTTAATTTGTGTCCCAATTGATTACAAATCAAATGGTAACTGAAATAATTCCAATTATAAAATTAAGATTGTTAGGTAACTATTTTCGATCAATTAAACTTAAATAAGTGACTAACAAGCAACAGGGGTTGTAGTCTAAGAGTGTGCGAAAGTGGGTAACGATTTTGAAAGTTAGGTAAATGTGATTGATCAATAACCTTATTACCATGATATGATGGGTAATGTCTTAAAAAATATCCTCTTTCTTTTCTCAACGAATATTCTTCTCTACAGAAATCCTCTCGAAGATTGATACACTCAAATTACACTTCCCTAAAGAAGCATAAGCAGTCGTATCACGTAAAGAATCCAACTACTAGGTTCGGGTCTATCCCATGAGGAAAATGATTTATACTTAACTTTAATACGATTACCGCGAGGAAGCAAGGCCTGGGAGAAAACGATGAAAGGAACAAGGGGGGATTTGGGAAGAAAAGGTGGTTGGAATGGGGGTGAAATAAAATCAAAGTAGGTCCAAGAGTGAATTAGTAGTGTTTATCAAAAGTTGTGACGGGGGATGGAAAATAGGGTTTGTTGTTGTAAGTGTTCCCTATATATATAATACCGCCCATAATCCTAAGCTATAACAATTCTTTCCTAGGTTTTGCATGCAAAGTGATACTTATGTATATTAAATCCTTGGTGCGAAATTTAGAGAGTTTCACTCCATACCTTGGTCCGGTACGTGGTTGGCTAAGTTACTACCCTTACCTTTACTTAATATTAAAGCATCATATCGATATATGACTTTAGTTATTACTTGCACCAATTAAAACTATCATATAGATAGATCACTAACTATATGTGAAGTAATTTCGTTCCTATTAAATACCCCCTTGGTTCAGAAGTATGAAATAAGGAGAGTTATAATGGGGCGCTTATTTTTGCCCATTTTGCACTGTTTTTAGCAGTGCTAGGTTTATTGTTAATCACCGTATGGCCACAACCTAGTTTTGGATTTAGGTTACCCATGCTAGTAGAGAACATTAATTCATAATTGATAAATATTAAATCATGAACGTCACTTTGACCAATCGAAGAGAAAAAGAGGAAGAAAGAAGAAAATCCAAAATTCACTCCTGAAATCACAAACAAAATGATCTTCAAAACCAAATCAAAAAATTTGAATTAATTGAAAGACAAAACGTAAGAGTAAAAAAGTGTATGAAATGAGAAAATAACTAAAACAACAAAAACGAGGGTTTTCACCCTATTTATTATAAAAAAAATCCTAACCTATTTTAAAGGAGTTCAAATAAAGGAAAGTGGGTCCCAAAAACGGCTCTTCAATCGACTACACCCCACAGATGGTCTGTTGATGGGGTTGTGAAACGACAAACCTTCAAATGCCTTAGTCGGTTTTGTAACGACCTGGTTAGTAATTTTGAGCAGCAGATTTTATTTCTGGGGGGAAAAATGGCGGAATGAGTCGACGGATCACACGACGAACAGTCATGGGCACGACGGACCGTCGTTGGGGCCGGGGGGAGTCTCGTCCAAACCACGAAGAAGGCGTATAAAAGGTAGGGGAAGGAGCCCCGAATGGAGAGAAGACGCCACCCAGGAAAGGAGAAGGAAGGAGGTCGAGGTGGGTCGGCAGACGAACGTTCTCCTTATGACGGGCCGTCACAGACCTTTAGATCATCAGAGTCTTTGAGCTTTGTGACGAGCAGCAGGACGGACCGTCCAAGAGGCACGATGGCCCATCACAGATGCGGAATCCCAGGCGGGCGGGATTTCTGTTAACATCTTTAAGGGGCATTTTGGACTATTCCTGCGTATAATTATAAAGTAGTGGTCGAATATTAATAATCCATTTCGTCGAGGGTTAAAGGAGATAACCTTAAATTAATAAGTGGGGTGACTTTTGTCATACTTTTATACTTAATTATTATGTTAATTAGCAGGGGTAAAATTTTAAATTTAAAGAAAGAGGGTTTGTAATAAGAGAAATAGGAATAAGAACACAAGAGAGGGAGAGAGAACGATCAATGAGAAGAAGAGAAGGAGAAACAGAAGAGGATGGATAGCAAAGATTTGAGGATTGCTGATTGATCCCGAAATCTTGGTGGAGGTAGGTTATGGTTTATGCTATTCGTAAGTAAACTCTTAATAGCGAAGATATGTATTGGGTTAGTATTGTAAACCCTGCTCTATATGCTTAATTGTTATGGTTGTGGGGATGTTTGATTACATAATTGTGGATAAAATAAGCATGATGAAGCTATTGAATCAAAATTGGAAATGAAAAACCTAATCTGCCTTGGTAAGGAGAGTGAGGAGGAAGTGGTATATTCAAAAAAAAAGAAGAAGGGAGGAACTAAAGTGATGAGCGTAGCTGGAAACAGGTGCAAGAACCAAACGACACGTGAATTAGGGATGGGTGTCACGAACCGACACGTAGAATTAGGGTATCGGGTGTCAGTGAACCGACAGTTAGAATTAGGGGGATCGGTGGGTTGTACGACCGACACGTAGTATTAGTGGATTGGTTGTCACGAACCGCCACGTACAAATTAGGGGAACGAGTGTCACGAAATGATATGTAGTTATATGGAGCGGGAGTGTAGTACCGACACGAGAGATCGGGATAAAGATAATGATCTTGTGAAATAGTTAATATTACCAAATCTAATGAACCAATTCACAAATGGTATGGCATTGAGGCTTGAGTCCTCATGGGTGAAACCTGGGATGCTTATTCATGATTATAGAATTTGTGTTTGCTACATGTTGAGTATTGTAGTTTGATTATGATATTATTTTGATATATACTGTTTTTTCATTTTGAGTTGCCGCAATTGATACCTACTCAGTACTAGTGGTTTTGTACTGACCTCTATTGTACATATTTTCTTTGTTATTTTTGTGGTGGAGTTGCACAAACGTACAATCGTCTTCAACTCAACCCACAACCTCTAGCCAGTTCATCCCATCACGTCGGATCTAGGGGAGTAATGCTTCTAGCTCTGGACTGGATCATCTTCTTCAGGTCTTGATACCTTGAAGTTCGGGCAGGACTAGCTTTTTTTATATTGTATGATTCAGTAGATACTCTAGATAGATAGTAATTTGAGGCAGGATAGTTAGTAGATGTTCTTTGTGGTGATGACTTCCAGGTTTGGAATAAATAGGTAATAGAGGTTATAACGTAATTTACTCGATTCTTTTCATTAATGAGTTTAAGTCTTCCCGCATATATTTGTGTTTATTACTGGTTGAAACCGTTTGGAATTGGATGGGTTGGTTCGCTCTCACATCGTAGGATAAGTGTGGTTCCAGTCGCGGCCCATTTTGGGCGTGACAAATTGGTATCCGAGCATTAGGTTCGTTGGTATCATACAAAAGAAAAGGTCCATAGTAGCGTATATTAAGGAACGTAGTAGGGGGACGCCGTTAATGTGAGGGGGAGGCATAAGACTTTTAGGAAAAAACTCCATCTTTTTTATTCTTTCGCTGCTATTATGGATCCAATTGGTATCTAGGTGATACAACTTGGTATCTGACAATCTTATAATTTCGCAGATGTTAGAACAGAGCACGAATGCGCAACACAAGCACCGCGGCAGCACAGGGTGCGTCTGAGCCAGAGCCCACTGGGCTAAGCTCGAAAAGAGAATAGATAAAAGCTCAAAGTGGACAAGGGGAAGTGGTTTAAAGGTCGTGGTGCCCGGGACGACCTCTAGAGGAAGGGAAGAGGCAAGCACCTGTCCATTCTCGGGGACCAGGGCGGTGGGGGGGGTGGTGGAATCCCGAAACCGAATGAGACAGAACGTATAAGGAAGTAGTAATAAAGGGGTGAGGAAGGAAGGGGAAATGAGCAAGCTGCCAGAATGAGGCCATTACCACCCCAACATACCCAGAGATGATTAATGGTTTTTGCTTATCTTAGCGGGTATCTGATCAATCAGAAACCTCTCCAGTGTTTTTTGCACAGACCTCAGGTTTGGAAGTACGACAGGCCGCTGTTGAGGCTCACTTTGCATGGATGCCTCATTGGAAATAGGCAGTTTCCTCGTTGACTACAGGGGCTATAATGCAGGCGTTCAACATGAACTTCTAAGTAAGTTCTTGAAATTGAAACCGCCAGGTTCTTCAAGGGTTCCTGAATTGAGACTGCTACGTTTTCTGGTTGACTGTTCCATGGCTACAATACACAAGAGGGTATAGTAGAAAGGTTTGGGCTGTGCTTGACGTTTGATGACTTATCAGTTTCACCCGGATACGCAAAATGTGGTGAGGCCAAATGTGTGAGTTTCAACTAAAAGACCCCCCTGGACCTCCACCACCTATGACTTGGGCGTCATTCTATAGCCACTCCGTTCGTTTATGGAGTAAGATATCCCTGACTTTCATGGGATAGGAAAAAAGGATGGACGTTCGTGAGACTAGATAAAGGTATAGCGCATGTCGGTCTCTCTCTACTGCATCATTTGAGCGCTAAGCCCCTTCACGCATTCATACAGGTATGCCACCCAACCTGTTCAGTACCACAAGAGACGGGTTCGCCGTTTTTGTGTAAGGGGTTGAGGCAGAATTGCGTGACATCTTCCACGCCTTAAAGTACGCGGCCTACCCACCCGGCCCAAGATCCTTTCAAGTATCAGGGGTTTTAGACTTACGTGATACACGGGGAGGCACCAGTGAACCGCCCAGATGACTTACACACTGGCTTATCGACATCAAACAAGACTTTACAAAAGGGAGGAGAGTTACATCCCGGTTCTTACTTACGAGGACAGGTTAGGACCCTTGATTATACTTTCACCATAGGCCCCCCCCCCCCCGACCAATTCAAAGTCTTCATACAACTATAGTTTGGGGGTCCACATCAGACCTCGATCACATTTATATGAGGGTTGGAGGTTATTCCACCAAACCTCGTACATCGCTCACAGAAGACCTATGCTCAGACCCCCCAGAGAACTGAGAATGTTCATTGGATGTAGGGGACGGAGGAGAATTGGAATACCCCTAGGACCGGAATTGTCAACAAACAGAGTGATAGCCCTAATAGCTAGAGGTAGCAGCGTACTGGATGCGTACATCGGTTTAGACCCGGACGTCTATTTCTGGAGGACAGCTGGTCCCCCCTCCCCCGGCTCGGCACCACCGACCTGGAGACTACGGCCGGCCTCGTCCCGGAAAACTTACAACAAAGGTTCCCCCCCCCCCAAGTGGCTTCTCACGGCTTTCCCCATCGCACCCGTCCCCCTCCGGCCCCTTCTCGGCCTCCCCCCTTCCGTGCGTGACCCCCCCCCCGAGTGAGACGCGACAAACACCCCCTGGAGATACCTACACCAAAAACCCACCCAATCGGCCTTCCCCAGCGCCGGCACCACCTCGGCGAACGCAGACAAGGCTGGGCGTGGGTGAATGGCCCATTGTTACGCTCTCTACCATCGGGGACAGTCTGAAGCGGCAGGCACTCAGCATGATGTTACTCACAGGTAATCTTTGGGTTTGTGATTGCATCCGGCGTTGTATATTTAATCGGGCTCACATTTCTTGATATTTCCCTCATTGCAACTGCGTCTTAATTTACCACTTGTGAAGTATTCGCCCTGCCTATTAGTCGGTTATACTCCGGTGGGTGATCTGTGTGGCGATTTTCTAAGTTTGAAAAGGTTCATTAGGTTCTTGGTCTGGTGTACTTTTCGGGGCCCCCGACCCCGCGGATACTCATGTAGATCTTGGTCATCTTAGAAATTGGTGATTTGATCGCTGCCTACTTGTATGTTCTTGTCCCTGTAATTCTGGGGGTCTATGACTTGGCTTTTCCCAAAATTTGCAATCTTAGGATTGTATGCTAAACACCTTAAGTTGGCCCCAACCTGGGAACACCCCAGCTCCCATCCCCGTACTAGCTATGGCCCCCCCGCAGGGTGGTTAACTACACCTCCACCTCAAGTTCGTATCATCCCTTTCTTCGTGCTAAGACAAAATAGTTTGTTTAAAGGGTTGCCTTAGAATAGCCCTTCCCCATTGGAACCCACCCTCAGGGTGATACTGCCAAGTACTTCGATTGAGTCGGTTTCGTAGTGAGTCTGAGTTTCTAGACTGTGTTCCTGTTCAGACACTTCCTGGCTATGCAAGGAAAAGGGATATGCACTTTTGCATTGATTGTAGCCGGGTAGGGGGCGTGGACTGCCCAATTTCATCTTACCCCCACAGAATGGCTCAGCAGAGGAGTTAAGAGAGTTAAAATCCTACACTCCAAGACCCGTTCAGGGAAAGGCTTATTAGGACCGAGTCTGCATCCCTTGGGGTGCTCTCTGTTTTTGATTGTGAATAGATAGAAAGAAAGATGGGACGCTATTCCCGGCATGTGCATAGATTAAACGGCAATAAATAAAGACAGAAATGTTAAGAGCAACCGTGTATCCTCTTTCCTCGCATTGATGATTGTTCGATCAGTTACAAGGTTGCTCCCCTTGTGTCTTTATTAGATCGCTGACCCCCGTGAGGGCTAGGGCGGAGCACCAACATTCCCCGTCTTTGAATCCAGTTCCACCCCTACAACGCCCTCTCCGCGGAAGAAACGATGGGCCCAAAAACGACCCTGCTTGTCGAAAACCCCAGGGGTAGGGGCATTATGAATTCCATTCGGTAAGTCCTTTGGAATAATGAATGCACTGCCTGCTTTTAATGGGGCTTGCCAGTCAAGGGATAGGTATGAAGAAAGATAAGCGGAGTATACGGTGTGGAGAGGAGGGAGGGATGATATACTGACCGATTACGTACAAACGCTGACAGAACTCCCTTCCCCACCGGAAAAATGGAGGATCGAATTTCTGCAGAGAGAATTGGTTGGAAATGTTGAAGGGACGACAAAAACAACTTTTATGCCCACATTCTCCAAGTGTGAGTTCTTTTTTGGCTAGATTCAGTTTGTCTTTCTTGGGGGCACGGCGTTCTAAGGATGGGGTGATGTGGTGATCCTTCAGATTGAACAGTGAGAATTGGCGTAAGACCTACTTAATGTGTCGGAAAAATAGGAGTTTGTTGGGTTAGCAAGCTACTTACAATTGACTTGTCAACCGGGGAATTCTTCTCGACGCTTCCAATTGACGAATGATAAGCAGAATGTTAACATTGTATGGTCGGATGAATGTGAGGAGGAAAGCTTCCAAAAAACTCCACGACCGTGCATGAACTCCCACCCGCCTACTATCCGTCGATACCTTTAAGTAGAGGGTTAAAGAAATTTCGTTGTGTATTTTGTATGCATCCTATTTCGGTTGGCGTTTGCAGTGCTAAGGCAAGAGACCAAAGAACGTAATCTATATATGGGCGGCTCTAAGTGTGAAGTCTATAGGATCACTCGTAGCCACCAGTAGTTTCTCTTACTCAGGAGAGAAAGTTTGAATTTGAGACAGAGGACGAGGATGGAAATACTGTGAAGGACTACGATATCAATTGTATCACCCAGGAAGGAAAAGGCAATGTTTGTGGAAGACGCCTTAAGCAGCAAAAAGCAGGGCAGATGCGGTTGTTTAGCTCCATTGACAAGCCTCTAGAGTCCATGGCTAGAGGGTTAGACTCTGGCTAATGCCACTTTATGAGGTTGGAAAAAGGTAGCCGTAAATGAGAAGGGGGGACTTTTTGGACCCAGTGTGAGCAGATCTCTATATTATTCGGCGACATAGATACAAGGGGAAGGAACTTCAAAGTTGTTCTTTGAGAGGAGAAGAAACATAAGACACGACACGTTCGCGGTATGGGGTTGAGACCGGAGGCCCCGGAGAGGATGAAAGAAGCGGAGGTTCGATTAACGGCGAGGAAGGAAGGTTGTTGACAATAAGGGAAGGGTATATGTGGCCCCTCCGTGTTAATGATTTGGATACCATTACTATTCTTACAGAGGCTATTTCCGGATATTCTATAACCTCCTGGTGACACCCAAGATGTAACGTGACCTAAAAGCAACACTTTGGCTGGAGACAGTAGGAGTAGATCCTGAACGCTTCCGCGCGACAATTGTTGATTTTCGTTGCCACAATTGTTCCAAATTGTCAGCAAGGTAAAGTTCCGCCACCAGGAACAAGAGGACCCGGACGGATACACTTACAGAGATCCAGCAAATTCACTGAATGGAAACCAGTCGGGCGCAGAATTTCTGCAATGGACTCCGTCTGGTTGGTCTTCAAAGACATTGGGCAAGTTTGATTCTATTGGGTATTGTGGCGCAGATACTTAACTAAGGTCTTCTTCATTTCATCCGGTTTTTAAATTTATTAACAGGACTCCTACAAGTGCATGAAAGTTAGCCAGACTTAATCTCAGCATTGTTCGGTGTCATGGAGTTCCAATTTCATCATATTAAGATCAGCAGGTACGCACGCTTCTTTCACTTTCAGGTTTTGGAGACCCCCAAAGGGGAAATCGCCCCCTCCCGGAGACACGCGCCCCAACTCGACGAACGAGCGGGGGGCACAACGGAGACCGGAAGGGAAACAAGAAGTAACCCCCTCAAGACCTTCCACTACTCGCCCCCAGGGGATTAGTATCCCGTATCAACCGGCAGCCCCCCACCCTTAACCCCCCCCCCCCCCCAGCAGAACCCAAAGTCATGGCTGCCCTTGGGACAGATCCTGATTCTTGATGCGTGTGATTAGAAACTTTG
>JAKWJA010000807.1:0-19625 GCA_027704765.1 Solanum habrochaites
TACCCTTCTAAAATCAGGATTTAGCTTTCCTTAATTAAGAGCCCAACTTCCTAAGAGCAATAACTTCCACATCCTACGACAAATCACACAAATGTACCGTCAATTGGATAGATAATTTCAAAAGACTATCCAACATATCTATAGTGTACCTAACTCATCATGAGATATAAGTATATCGTTGAAATTGATCGAGCCACACTTTTTCTAACTTCAGTAAATTTTAAAATTTTTAATTATTTCCCAATTCCTATTTCTAGTTTTTCGCTTTTTCCTCCCTATTTTCGAATGTCGATGTTACCATATCTCCCCCTTGGGAACATCGTCCTTGAATTGAGATTTAATCTTACTAAGGCTAAGGGTTTTTTACATCAAGTTCATACACCCAACAAGCAAATGCCAACAAACAACATCCCTACTCACGATTTCAAAGAATACTAAGAGAAGAATTAGTACTTGTTCTGCACTTTCTCCGAATTAAAAGAGATGTGGATATCTCTTCTTCATATCCTCCTCAGCTTACGAGTTTCTTTCTTCAATGGAATTGGTTGTCCTCCCAAGCCAATTTGAACTAATGCTACATCTTAATTCCAATTGTGAACTTGGCGATCTAAGAATCTGAAACAAGAATCTTCCTCATCATATAAATATACTTTCCTCTCAATATTTTTAGTTGTATGATCAATGATGGATCACCATGCTTTTCTTCAACATGGAGATGTGAAACAACCGGATGAACCTCTCCTAACTCTTCTGGTAGCCCTAATTATAACTCCTTTTTCAATTATCTTTGATAATTCTTAAAGGTTTTATATTCGCGGGACTAAGTTTCCCCTTCTTCTAAACCTCATGACTCAGGGTTGGAAACATTTAAGTAAATCCAATCATGTACTTCAAGTCTAACTCCCGACGAGAATGGGGAAATAGGGAAGATATGTAAAAGATAAAAAGAGGGGAGTCTCCTAACATCATGTGGATTTTTGACGACTATGTGCCATTTTCAACCCTCTTTTTGAATCACCTCACTCCTCTATCCCTTTATGAACTAATCTAGTTTCTATCAACCTTGCGTCACAACTTCACACTATCTAATAGAAGTCTCATATTCTCCCATAAGATCTTTATATGGAGCCATTTTGGAGCTAGAGTGTACCTATTACTGTAAGAGTAATCAATAAGAGCCAGGTGATAATCCCAATACTCTTTGAAAATTATCACACACTCCCTCAACATATCCCCCTAAGGATTACTAGTTTCTCTACTCACGATCAGTCTTTTTAACCCAAGCCTTTCCTGAAAATTTTTTCTACACTTGTGGCCGTAAATTATGCACCTTCTCATATCATGGAGACCGAGAGCTCAATGAAGTCTTACCATCGTCAATATATAACCTGGCTATTTTTTGTTGATTGAGTAAGTTTTTTCCTGCAGAAAATAGGCTGACTGTTTCTATATACAACCCCCAATATAATCATGATGCCTGTTATCTTATCAAGCCTGTGATGAAATACATATTCATATCTCTACATTAATCAGAGTTCTATCTTTCAAATCCAACCCACCGGGTTTGGTGCTCTACTTTAACTTGTTGGTATTTTGGAGGTCTTAGAACAATTCTTCAATTCTTCATATCATCCACCATAGACTTCTCTCAAATCGTATACATATGTTTGAAATCCCCATTAAAGTAATATATGTAGGCCATACCTTCCTCCTGATTTCTCATCTTGGTGTCCATCTACCACTTAGTCACACAATCGTGCCTTTATAATAGCAACACACTAGCTCCCCCTTGTTCAAAAGCCATTTCGTTGCTTATGAATATTACCTTTACTTAAAGCAAAAAAGAGATCTAGGTCTTGCTTGCCATGTATTTTTGACACACTGATGACTCAGCTCGATTTTAGCACAACTATTCCTCCTTTTGTGGAATCTATTATTCTAATCCCCGGCATGCGAGTAATTCCAGTTTCACTACCTATTCTCTTTTCTTCTCAACATGGGTGGTACGACGCCTATCACCATGCTTAAGGTAATTCATAACAACATTGCTTATACGTGAGTTGGTAAAGAGTACTCATGTCATATCGTTGAACAATTCTAAACTATCTCCTTTCATGAGTTAAGCTCTTTGAGTGAAGATATATTCTAGGACCTTGTGATCGGGGAACACTCATATCACACCACAAAGAATAATTGTGCAACATTTTCGAAGTTAAATTATAACAACCAATCTTATGTCATGAGTTGGATTCTTTCACTCATCAATGTTCAACTGTCTAGAGCATAGATAGACTCGTCACTCTACATTAATAAACAGGTCCAAGTCGCTCTAGATGCATCAAAATAACCACCATAACACCTTGAGTACCTTATTGTAGGGGGGGGGGGTGGGGGGGGGGGGGGGGGGGGGGGGCCGGTCATGAACTATGGCAATAGTTAACATCTTTATCAATTCTTGAAAGCTTTTCTCAAAAGCTTCAAACCATTGAAACTTCATTGTTTTCTTAATTAACGTAGTCAAATGGGATGACATAGAGGATAACTCCTCTATGAACCTTCAATAATACTTGGCCCTTCCAACTCCTAATATCAGTTGGGGATTTGGGTCTAGGCCAGTTCTGCACTACCTCAATTTTTTGTGTCTCAACATTAATTCCCTCTCCAAACAATATGTGGCCCAACAGAACTACAGACTCGATCCAAAACGTTCACTTAGAGAATTTGGCATACTACTCTCTATCTTTCATTGTCTTGGGAACTATCCTGAGATGAATAGCATGATCTTGTCATTCCTTAAATAGATTAGTATGTCATCATCATAGACGATAAAAAATATATCTCAATAAGGTTTGAATATTTAGTTCATAAGGTCCATGAACGATGGTGGTGCATTTTTCAAACAAACGGATGTGACAAAAAACTCATAATGGCCAAATAATGTTTTGAAATCTTTCTAAGGAATATCATATTCCCTCACACTTTACTAATAGTAGCCAGACCTGAGGTTTGTTTTTTAAAAATAGGTGGCATCCTAGAGTTTGACGAATAATATCAATTTATGGGAATAGGATACTTGTTCGAGATGGGTATGATTGTGTTATTTAACCGTACATCTATATACATTTTAAGGGTTTTATAGTTCTTCCACATAAATGAAACTGGAGAGCCCCTAAAGGTGAGCAACTTTATCGAATAAACGTTTTCTAGGAGGTCTTTGGAACTGCTCATTATGCTCTATTCACTCTCTTGGGCCAATTCTATATTGCATGATAGATTATAGGACGAGTATGTGAAATAATATTTATATCAATATCCTCTTGAATGGGACTCCGAGTAAATCATTTTGAAGACTTGTGGAAACTCTTTCCTACCAAACTTATTTAATTAATGGATCTCAACATTGTAGAGTAATAAAATCGAATTAAATGTGACCCCCCTTAAAATTAACTCCTTACCTTAGGTATGAACTAGAATGATCCCTTAGGCACTGCCTACTGCTTTTCCACGAATGACATCGACATCAATCTTGTCAACTAATTAATCATGCTATGGTACCATTTTCATTGAAAAATTGGGACATAATGATAGACTCTCTCTACTAGAGTAGGAACCCAACAACAAGTGTAGAACACTAAATGGTTTTACTAAGTGCTCAGGATAACATCAAATTTAATCCACATAAGGAGTTATAACAGAACACCTTCCGGGAACTAGCAAAGCAATAAACAAATTAATCATCGTCTTGGAAATTCTAGTACAACCCTTGCAAACTCCTCTTCCTTCTTGTGACATTGAAAGCATACAGAATTTTTGTTCGCCCTCCCTGTACAGTAGTAGACCCCTCTATGTGTATCTCTATCTTGTGGACAACTGAAGAAGACTGTCTCTATGAACCATTACCCATTTCCCTACTTGTTCATTGGACACGCCATGAATTCCCATTCTAATAACGTTTAAACAATATCGTGGGTCCCTCATGACAAGTACCTGATGGTTCTACTATAACTTGGCTGTTCAGTAGGCTTACGACCCACTTGTGCCCATTTTACATTAAATATAAGCAGTTTAGCTTTGAACGATCTAATTATGTAATTGCCTTTATTATTAGGTTGCAAGTGAGCTCGCATATTTAAAAATTTATGGGCAGGTCATTTTTTTTTCTCTTGGAAAGATCATCGGTTTTCAAAATTACTCTTCTAGTGCCTGGACCATTCACTATCCCTTTGCCCTCCTGTTCTTAAACTTCTCCATCCCTCAACTTTTCTTCCTCAAACTGATGCACATAAACCATCAAATGCAATATATCAATGTCAACAATCAACACGCATGCCCTACTTAGATCCAGAAATATGATACATCCAGCAACAACTAATCGCATCCACTCCTCATTCCACAACCATCTCCGGAGCATTCGTGATAGTTTGGACATTTCGCACACATTAATGAACACTTAAGAGAATCTTGCTTAGTAGAAATTCTTCTACCTTAGCCACTTTGATTTCACAGGGAACAAATGGGACCAAGAAGTCCTCATCATAAACGCCTTTACTCGTATGTGAGTGCCATTGTATCTCTACCCTTTCAACTGTTTAAGGCCTGCAGGAGCTGAAATAGGAAAGGAACAGTGAAGACCACGATCGCCTTTATGCGTCGTGATCCTATCTACGACTCGTAATGCCTTGTTGTGATACCGATAAGTAAGGCATCGAAGAACAAAAGAAGTTAATCCAATTGAAGCCCAAACACTTCATGGTCATAGTAATCGATGCTCTCATGTTGTGATTTGTGATGTTTGAATCTAGTTAAGCGGGTGGCAGCAGTTATTACAATGAGGATGCCGAAGTCAACGTCACAGCAACCTTGCAGTATTGAAGTTCAACCGTGGCATCCCTTCTGTGGTGCAGATTCAAGTACCATGTTTGTCCCCCCTTTTGGGAATCCCACGGGAAAGACCCAAACATTTTAGATTCCGTGAAGTGGTTGACGAATCGTGGCCGCGACCCTTAAAAGGCCTGAATTTTATCCTAGTTCAGATCTGACTCATGTCAAAACTTCTATGATTTGAGACTTTATGTCATTTTATCCGTATTATACGACTCTCTTATGTTTTATATGAAGAGAACACATAACTTGTTTGTTTTTTGTCCTTTTTGGATTTTTCAGTTCGTTGTTATCAATTGCAGACTCTTAGTTTAACTAAAGGAATTGTCGATCACGATTAATTCACAAGTGGTTCTTAATATGTTTGGGTCTTCTATAATTGATCTTTAGTGAAAACAATGAGCGGTTAAATACCACAATTGGGGTTGTGGGACTATGAACTATATTCTAGTCGGATTGCTGTAAAATGAGTTGAAGTGATCTTTGTTTTTTTCAAACCTGCAAGTAACACCTTTTCAATGAAAATTTTTAATACATATATGCACAAATTACACAACCCTGTATTTTGTTTTTTGTGCTGAGAAAACATCAATTCGGAAAATCGGACTAATTAAACAATTATAGTTAAAGTTGGACTTTTAGTGAAGAAATTTTTACATTATACCAATGTAGTGATAGTTTCAATCTTGTAACACTTTGATTTTCAAGAGAACATAATTGATCATTATCTAAATAGGCTGACAAGTGTTAGATATTCAACACGGAAGAATACAATAAACATTGATTTTTATGACAATGGAAAGACAAGAAGAGGCTTAAGAACTCATGACATAGTGAACACGGAACTTGGTTTTTGCTTTAAATTACTGAATCAACATTAACAAGACAAATTTGTACTGTGAATTATGAATTTACTAACTTTTTTGTAATTAGTACCTTCAACTAAACCCAATTTTACTGTTGTTATTATTGCTTAGGAGATCAATAACCCGCATTTAATTAATCACTATAGTTGAAACCTTATCTGTAAAAAATCTGTGTGGGATCGACCCAACTCTGTTGAGTACTGGTAAATTACAACAATCGTGTATACTTTGTATGTATGTGTAGTTTTGGACGTATCAAATTCTTGTGTCTCTATTGGGGATTTTTCATTTCAAAAACGTGTTTTTAACTAAAGTTGTTCAATTTGTAGTATATTTTCCTGATTTTACATTTGTGTCTCTTTTGAAGTGAGCTTGTTGTTGCGAATGCCAACACTAGAAGTTAGGAGACCCATTTGTTTGGTTTTTTTGCTTTCAAACAACATTCATTTCATTGAAGACCTTCGCCAACAAAGTTAATGCACAAGAATTAGAGGCTCAGAGTCTATACTAGTATTTAAAGGCCTAAAATAGATTTGTTATAAATGTTGAGTAAACTTTTGTAATTAAATCAAACTACGTCCATCTTCCCAGCAACCTGCTATATAAAATCAACCTAGGGCAGTAGATCAACAGAGTAGAAGAACTTAACCCTCCACATTGTCCAACCTCTAGATCCAAGAGCAACAGCCTCTACTGTCCACATGATGTATGAGGAATATTGTTGGTGAACTTAGATGGAACTAAGCATCACGATCTATTGTGTACCTACACACCCTCCTTGGTGTTAAGTTCACAATGACTAGCACTGTGATCCACTTGCTGCAAAACCTAAAAGGTTATTTGATTGGAACTCTTTGATATTATAAAAATAACTCATACTTCATTAATTGCTTTGCCCCGCAAATTGTAATCCCAATTGGAGCCCTTGAGTGCGCAAAGTAGCCGAGGTTGAGGTTTTTTTCTCTTTCTTTTAACTGAACAGTCCGACTAACTGGTTGAATGAGCTGCCACATGACTCCATCCGAACATGGAATGAGTTTAAGGAGCTTTCCTGGAACAATTTTCCAAATCAAAAGATTGTAGATGAACGATGAGATTAGTACCATAAATCAGCCCAACAGAGGCAATTCATGATATTTGGGTGAGATTCATCTAAAAGCTTATAAATTCCCCACGTTGTCCTTGTTTTTTGTTTTACAAAAATGCATCTTAATTAGACTTTTATAGTCTCTGAAATGATGTTACTAAATCTTTTGTTATGCAATTTGTACAGCTTATTTATGATAAGAGTCGTTTGATGAGTCATTCAAGTTATTAGAATGAGGTTCTCAGAGCACACAAGATCATGGTACACTAGAGATGCAGAGGTAGGAGCTCTGAGGTACACATTTGACTTTCACCTAAACGAGTAATAGAGAAGAAGAAGGGATCCAAGAAAAATGGCACAAATGCGGACAAAAGTAAATCCTGACCACGTATAATTTATCCAAGTCTATATAATAAATGTTTGTGGAAAAATAAAAAATTTAATAAATCAGGATGTTGACCTTAGAGGAGCTAACTATCTGGTTAACCGGAGGTGTCCACAATTATAACAACGAAAAACAGGTTATGATTCCTGACAGCAGGTTCGAACTATGCTAGATGGTCAATATGAAGGTCATACATAAACTCATGAATCTTCTAATTGTAGAAATAAATATCTTTCCCTACCCATTCACTTTAGCCTTTCTTCTTCTCACTTTACGAAAAACATATTATACAATGACAATGTATAGTTTGTGTGTAAAAAAGCAGAGAGATTTGATATAACATATATTTCGTTCAATTGTATACTAATTAAAATTTTATGTCAATATACAAGCAAATTATTGCAATATATACATGATTAGTTACATATTACACATGATCTAACGATATACCATATCTAATCGTTGGCGCTTTTATACAAACATAAACATTTGCCCATCTATTCATTACATTTGATGCTCTTCCCATCATTTATACAAAGCTGTGCCCCATAACAAGCATGATTTTTCCTATGAACACAATTTTTGAAACTATAACTATAACATACAAATATGATTTTGATGTTTACTAAACCTAAATTATATTTAAATTATAGAATATAGTTTTTTATTTTCATTAAGATTTTTTAAATTATTTATTTAAGTCCAATTTAGCGCCTATACTTTATTTAGATTTTTTCACATTTCATTTCAGTGAGGGAGAAAGAATGTTGTTTGCATGGGAAATTGGCTTACATAGATTATAAAAATATAAATATGATAATCTAAGAGTAAAATACAAATGTCAAAATAGCTACCGAACGACTAGAATACCATACTTTAGAAATTCAATTAGGCAAAAAGGAGGGAGTAGTGTTATTTAAAAATAGGGGCATATCTACTATTTAAATAAATAATTATGTCAGGCATTCAATACTTTCGTCATTAAAACTTTCAAAAATAATCAATTGTATTCTACCTTAAATTTTATTTCTTTCTTCCCATACATTACAGATTGTGATCTATAAATGTCCTTTTGTGTATATATTAGTAAAATGAAGGATGATTTCCTTTTTTTTGGACAATCCTATTTTTCTGGCAATATTACTCAAAGGTACGCTCCTTTTACATTTTTTTTCATGATTTTTGGTGTTTCTATATACCACCCGGAGTTTTGAGGTTTGAAAACTGATAAGTGCTGCTTTGAGAATTTTTTATTCACGCCAAAACAAATTTTTATGGGTTCAGTTTTTTGAAAAAAAAATGTTGTTCAAAGTAATTTTAGTCTGATCAAGGGTTTCTCTTATTCCTGCTTTTTGAGAAATTTTGATTACGAAAAAAATTGTTATGGGTTTATGTTTTTTTCTAAAACAAATTAATCTATTGAAGGGTTAATTATTGTTTAATCTAAAAAGAATATTGTTCACGGGTTGATTCCTGACAACCTAGTTTAAAGAGATTTTTATGGTTTACAACCAATGGTAATTTGTATATGAAAATTTTTACTTTTTTAATTATTTTTGTTTCTTTAACTCTTTTGTTGGTTGAGATTATTGTTGAAGAGGCTTCATACTTGTCTAATTTTTATTATTGGTCGGATCACATTTTTCTTTTGAACAAGAAGCACATAATGTAATATTTTTTGTTGATACATAGACTATTTTTTTGTTTTTTTGTTGTGTGTGTGATCTTGTGCTTGGTTTATGATTGTTTAAACTTTTTAACTTTGTTGAGTTTTTTTAGTTTCCATTTTTCGAAAGATGTTTGTATATTTCGCATTTCGAAAAAGACAGCAGTGTAGTAACACGTAAGCTCCTGTGCTTTATTAACTATTCTCAGACTTTGTACAATTCAAAAAATGTGACTTTGTATGGATTTACTGTTTGTTCTTGTGGAACTATTGTATTTCTAAGCTACTTGCTCCAGCATCAATAAATTACGGAAAAGAGAGATAAAAGAAGATTCATTCAGGAAGATTTTCGGAGTAGAACGAAAGATGGTGTTTGTACTTTTTTTAAACATAATGTGAAGCTTGTCCTCACATGAAATATTAAACACAAAAGGATGTCAACATCGAAGAATAAGACATGCGTTTCTATTCTCCCCCCTTTGTGGCACTTTATACACAATTACTTAAGTGTGTCTAACTTTAACTTCTAGAGAAAAACATAATTTTGCATGTCTCATTCCTCATGGAATGGCATATTTTATTGATTTTTTGATTTACTCATATTATCCTTTGGTTATTAAAACACAGGAGTGGTATAACACTCTAATTGCTTCCCACCCTGCTAAATAAAGACATTGTGAATAGAGCATATATTCTAACTGTGTGTGTAAGGCGATATTATGAAAGGCAATTGGTTGCAAAAAGTCATGAGGTCTATTGGAGATTAAGCTTTAAATAATATTACAATTTTTATAAGGAACAAACAAAAATAACTAATCGCAGAATAACAACAACAATATGATGCAAAGGAATTAATTGTTTTTTCATAGTGACAGTTTTTAGCATCTGTGGTTGGCCTAATAAGGACACACCTATTTGTATTAAGTATACACCTTAGTGTCTTTATGACTGCATTGAGCATCAACTAAGCAAAATGTTGGTGCTTAGCTTGTTTTTTCGCTAACTTTAAAGCTTAAACCGCACCTTAAATAGTCTTTTGAAAAACAATGTGTGTGCATAAATTTTTTGCTTCGTTAATGCTTAAAGTTGTTTTAGTAATTCGTTATTTCGAGTAAACTTGATGTTTTCAACTCGAGAATTCAAGTGTGTATTTTCAATTCCATAGAACAAAATTGAATTGGAAGTCATAATTTTGTTAAGAATCTAAGTAACACGTTTAGTAGTGGTGGCTCTCAAATGTTGAGTAATCCTCTAGATTATGTAAATTTTTTTAACCATCAACTTCTATATAGAATTCCACTTTGAATATAATATGTTTGATATTTCTTTAATATCATAATATGAATTTTAGTAGTCAAAATATGCTTAAGCTAATTCTGGTTCCATTATTATTGATCTTTCAAATGGAAAAGAAAACATAATATTAAACTTTTGGTGTTTGTTAAGTGTACAATTTTCTAATTTTCGTCAAGATAAGTGAATAAGTTTTGGGAACCACCAACAAATAAAATGGTATTTCATCAACAGAAAGGAGAAAATTGAAAGACGAAAAGTAATGGAAATAAAGGGAACTGTTTTTTTGCGTAGAATTCCTGAAAAGCATGAAACATGCCATTGCTTTGTATAATGGGTTGGGTTAGGTCTTTGAATTTCACCGTTGTATCTGCATTATAAATGGTTGAAGTTGACTTTAAGCTTTCGTTCGAGTGTACTGCCAATACCTCAAATTAGTAGAATTTGTTGTTAACTTACAGGTCATGCATGGATAAGTTACAAGCTTTAGTAGTATAACCATTTTCAACATAGAGGTCATGCATGATAATTACAGGCTTTTAGTGAAGATTGCCTGTGTGAGTATGAAGTTCAGCTTACTCGGACCGAGTCCATTTGCTGCACTTAACTTCATGGTTTAAGAACCTAATTGAAGAAAAATATTTTTTTATAACCAATTAAAGTTGCCCTGAATTTGAAGTCTTTAAAAGTTACAAATACGCAAACATGAATTTAATGAGCCATGCTACTATCATCTGTATGTCTTATTTATTAATACTTTTACCAAATTGTACACAAAAATGGATTTTGGATGTTTGTCTAGCTTCTTTGAATGTTTCCTCTCCCCTTTTTTTTTTCATCTTCTGCCATTCTTGTTAATTTCTATCATTGTTCCCTCAATTTTGTGAACATTGGTTAAGAAACGGTTGTACACCCCCGTCATGTTTTAGACATGACCTATTCTTTTGCAATCGGATTTACATCTTAATATGTTTATCTACCTTCAGATTAGTAAGTGATCATGATAACTTGGATGTAATTATGTGTTTTTGTTGTTTAAAGAGTAAACATATTTGTAGCTTCTCATAGGGATTTCAAGATGTTGTTCCCTTCATATTCTCTTAACTAGTTATTCCAACGGTAGAATCTGATTCTAGTAATCTCAATGAATCTTCTCAATTATGGAGGACCGTATCTTGGTAACCTATTGTTAGTGGCATTGAGTAAATTTGGACTTCCAAATTTTGCTCCCCAGAAAAACTGTAGTGTTTAATTTGGTGATGAGCGAAATAAAAAAATATAGTTGACAATCCTAAAAAAAAAGTGCATACTATGTACAAACTGTAAAAATTATTTTTTAAAAACATTTTTAAATACTACCTCCGTCCACTTTTATTTGCCATATTTTCATTTTTTTGAAAGTCATTTGACTAATTTTTCACATTTAAATGATTACATTAATTTGATAATTTAAACAAACATAAGATCTTCAAAAGTATATGAGAAAGTACTATAAATTGCAATTTTTTTTTGCCTACAATATGATGAAAAACACATCTTCCAAAGTTCGTCAAAGTTTCTTAAAAGTTTGACTCTATAATAGAAAACAATGACAGCATACCGAACGGAGAGAGTAGCCAGTATAATAAGTTTTTAGATTAAGAGTTTAGTATAAAAAGTTGAGAGAACATTTGAAGGTATATAGATGATAATTTTATTAAGTTGAGGAGACTCCTTCTATCCGATTTTTTTCTCTTGGTGTAACCACATGATGTCCTCATGTGTGTACAAATTAGGTGATTTTTGTAAGAAAAAAAAAAAAAAAAAAAAAAAAAAAAACACCATATATTTATACGGTTTCCTTTGTGGATACTCTTGTATTCCAATGCCTAGGACACAAAATTAATGAAATTATTTCCACCTTGTGAAAAGAAAGTATAAAAATACAACATTTGATATGGCATTACATCACATATGAGATATGAATGTAAGTTAATTTAATTAAACTTGAATGCTTGTAATAAGAATTTTCCCATTATAGGGAAGCCCTTTGTTAGATGGATCCAAATAATAGACAAGTATTATTAAATAAAAAGAGTGCAAGATCTACTTATTTATTATTGATTAGTTTAGATCCTAGCATTACTTACTTGGTGACAAATTAATTTCCTAGTTAGGTCTTGCATGTCCAATAACAATTTCATATGTGTGAAACTGGAAACAATTGAAGTTGTTTTTTAGATCAAAAGAATTATCGTACTTTTATGATGTATCTCTTCCAAATGGTTAGATCATTTATGTTCCTCTTGAGTGATGATTAACATTTAACAGTATGGATTAATATTTATTTGGCGGCTATTAGACTACTAAATCATGAGAAGAAATTCCAGAGAACTTTATACAAAAATATACCTAGAGAACTAACGAAAAACAATCCTTTTGATACAGAATATTGGGTTTGATAGTTGTTTGTACTAGTATTAAAGAACTAGTAAATTAATATATGAGTGGATCCTTCTGTTGTTACCTCTATGATCCGTTTCATCATTCTTTTAGTAAACTCTTGTTACTATAAAGTACATAAAATATTTGTAAACAAATTATAATTGAGTCAACACATTGTCGGAGCTAACGACTATTCTTATTGCCCTTCCATAATATCTAGTCTTAAGTTGTAGTTCCACAATAACTAATATTTCACAACAAAATATGGTTTTTACTCTCAACAATTGTGGGATTGTTGAAAAATGTAGATGAAATTTTTTAATTATTTTGACACTCTTTTTGACTATATTGACTCCTTCCAGCTGCAAAGAGCTATACACATAGTCATACATGTTCTACTAATCTAGCAGCATCTTAGTAATGCTATATTTATTAATAAAATTTACGTATCAAAAAGTGGGCTTATTTAATATCCTGGTTGTTTGGAATGACAATTTTGTGGTTTCTCCATTCAATTGTACATTTTCTTATCTAGTTACTTTACCTACCCTTCCATCAAAAACATGGTTATGTGACCTACATGATTTTGATTGTACTATTAAAATAATATTGCATAATACACTGCTCCTTATAACGTATAATAAAATGCAGACCCTTTTATTCTGTACATGATTTTCATTAAATATAAGTTATTCTATTGGGATTAGTAACATGACTCTATAATAATGTTTATAAACTCTATAACTTAAAGCTAACCCTTTGCTTATATACATGATTTCAATTACAGTATAACATTCATTACATGAAGTAATGATCAATATTAACTTTTTTTGAAGGTCCCAACTTCCTGAACGAGTAACCCATTTATGCATAAATCAAAAAGGAATTTTAGTGGCGAGAGTGAGTTCAACGTCTTTCTTTTTTTTTAATGATGATTTTTTCATACCATTAGTTTCATTCAATCTTTTTATAATCTAATGTTGAATTTTGTTTTCATACACTTGGTGCTTATACTTTTTGAATTATTAATAAATTGTTACAATTGGATACCCACTTGGATGATGTTATGATTATGATCAAACAGGAAGCTTGAGTATCTAAGAATATCGATACGTAACTCTTATAAGGAGATTGGTGATGCAATATTATGTTAACATTACAATCATTTTAAAAAGAAATATTGGTTATGCCAGTGTGTTCACTTCTAGTTAAATATTTCAGAACAAAATTATAAAAAAAAAAATTAAAATTCAATAAACATTCTATCTTCGTTCATATTACGACAAGGATCATAGGAGATGATTCAAGAAAAGAAAATGCCAAGGACAGTGCACAAATTTGTGTTACAATCTTGAGAAATACTGAATGTTTTGGTCTTTTCAACTTTATTATAAGCCAAAAAAATTCCATGTCAGTTTTTATGGGGTACATAATAGTGGAGGACCTTGTACTAGTACCACTAGAAAGGTGGGTGTCAAGTTGATAAATATTACCTGAACACGGTGTACAATTTATTGGGGCTCATAAATACTATTGCGCAGGTTGCAGTGGTTAGTGCTAAAGGTGGGAAATCATTCTATCCAGATTAGGAAGCAGGGGGGACCTACGTTGGGTCAGTGTTCACCCGAAACCCCCAGCAAAAAAATAACGATATATATAAGGAAATTTTTAATATTTCTTTCGATGCATATATATTCTTAACCCCCTCAATAACACATAAAAATAGATGGATCAATGGCAAGACCCCTGAATATTAAGATTCATGCCCCAGGTTCAAATCTTTGCAATAACATTTCTCTATTTTTCTTTATAATTTAAGTTTATTTTTGTTTTAAATAATTAGATCTGTTTTTCAAGCATTTTTTAAAAATGTGTCAAAAGTGTGGTTTTAAACCCAAAAAAATTCAAGGCCCATAGTAATGTGTATATTTTATTAGTCGAATCTCTTGAATAAAAATCTGGGTCAGCCACTATTAAAGAGACCTCCAACTTTCTTACAAGGCAAAACAGAGTGAAGAAGAACTCCGTACAATGTCAAACTTAAGCTGGTGATTTTTTACCAAGGTCTATTAGCCTCCCTAAAGCAATGACTAATATGGTACCATGTTAAATATCCTCGCATCTTGAACCATACCCATTTATCTTCCTGGTGAGTTCCATTTATTTTAAGTGTTTAGTAAAAAGGATGGATCTTTTTCAACAAAGAAATTAGATAAGCCTAGATTAGCCACACATTTAAGGCCATAAAGAAGATCTTCCATTTCACAATTTACTCGTACCAATTTTTTAATGTGCACTAGCTAACACGAGGTTTCCCAACGAGTTTTGCTCCGGCAAACCACCAAAACGGAAATGAATGCAACAGCCATCACTGTTGAATTTTACAGACCTAGAGAGGTTTTATCACTTAACGATGGTAGTGGTTCTGTGGTGATGAATTTTGGCATCCCAAAAATGCAGTGTATAATCGCTCCAAAACCTAAATGTTAAAAAAGATGTTACTTTAGATCTATCTCCAGAAAGCTTAATAGCATCAACTTCGTTAGAGCATCTTTATTTCATCGTCTCCTAACAAATTATTGCGGGGGAGCGTGAATACCAAAATTAGGAAAATAGGGTTCTTTGTACCGTATTCCCCCAATGAGGATGCAGATTTTACTAGAACTATTGGTGAGCCTCACTCCAACTAGACCTATGGGGGAGCTCTACTTCCAGAAAAATTCCAGTCTATTTAACATACTAGTAAACAAGTCTAGCTTCATCGAGATATGCCCTTCATTGTTGGGTTAGAAAAAAGTGCTACGCCAATGACTAACTAACATATGACTTTCTAATGTTTATTATCGAGGTACATAGCCTTCAGGTATCTCCTAAAGGAGAACAAGAGGTTCTTAGGTTGCACATAGATTTCCTTGATTGTCCATACAAACATCAAATTTTCATAAAAATATTACCACATATGGGGTAAATAAAAGTATCCATGCCAATCTATTGAGGCTTCCTCCAGAATCAAATGCAGAACAAATAGACTTTGTTAGACTTTGATTTCATGAAGAAGCTACTCTGTTCTTGTGATTGTTGACCAGATATTTGTTCATACCTGTCCACAATGTCAGTGATTAGTTTGATATATCTCTTGCTAAAATCAAAAAAAAATAATGATGTTATCAGCAAATGTTAAATGATAATTTAAGGACTATTATTGCACATATAAAAACTATTGTAAGCAGTGTGATTATGCAGATTGTTAAGCATTTGAGACAACAATTAAACACTCAAAATTAAGAGGATGGGGGAAGACGATCTCCTCACATCGAACCCTTAGAAGAGTTAAAAAAAACCATGAAGACCTCCATATACCACTATAAAAAACTAGTGTTTGAGATATAACTATGAATAAGGTAAAATAAATGCTCAGAGAAACCAAGTTGCCTAAGAACATGGTAGAGGTAAGTCTAGGGTTCCCATATCACTAATAATTTCTTGGGAAATAAGAATAGTTCAAGTAATAGTGCTGCCTTTGAGAAAGATAATTAATTCCTGCTCCCAAAGCCTAGCTTGAGTGGCAAAAGGTTGAGGATTTGTGACTTAGGTAGCAGGTTCAAGCCCCACACCATGTAAAATGAAGCCCGATATTTAATTGGAGAAGGGTAGAGGGGTGGACTCATTATCAACCAAGTTTAGAAGTACCTGATTACTCCAAAGAGTGGTGGGTCACATACAGATTTCATGGGTATCAACAAATCTATTTTGCTTCCTAGAGATAATTCGAGAAATGACAGAGATCAGTCCGTTATTCAATATTTTAGAGATACTTTTACTAAAACCTTACACATGTTGATAGATCTCAAATCAAAAAAAAAATTGGGGTGATCAATCTTAGGAATAAGAACAAGACAAATATGAGTATTGAAATTCGAAAGGATATCACCTGCGAAAAGGCAGTCCCAACTTTATGGAGATCTGAAACAATGATGCACCAAGTACTTTGATAAAAATACCCACTTAGTCCATCCGGTCTGGAGCCACGTTAATATCTATGGGAAATTAAAACAATCATGATTATTGAGTGTTCGAAGGGACAAGACATTTCATTGTCCTCTTCTATTGATGCAACTATGAAGAATATAAAAGGGATTATAATCAGGAGTAGTATTGTAGTAAATAAGGGATTCGTGATAATCTGATAGCCCTTTAGCAATTTTGCCATTCCTCCAGGTTGTTATTGTGTTAATCAATAAATTTCCCAATGCTCGATCTTTTTCTACTGTCTCTGAATGATGTTGAAGAAAAGCGCCGTGTTAGAATCTCCTTCAAGACATTTACACTAGAATTTTTTTGAGGATAGGACGTTCTTGAAGTTTGAGAAACTAGTGGATTCGGCCTTGAACCTAGAGGATATCTCTTATATATTTGTGAGTTTTTACACTCTTTCTTCAAAAAGCATTGAATTTGGATTTCAACTCTCTGGTTATTTATAGAAGTCCTCCAAAAGCCTCTTCTCGACAAAGAACTAAGCTTTGCAAGTCATCTTGATTTTCTGGTGAGGATCTAAAAGATTCGGATGAATTCTTAATTCCAGAGTTTTAGACTATATCATGAAGTCAGTGTGATCTCCTATAATTCAAGAACTTGAAGTATTTGTTAGGGGATGAGTATCATTATTCATTTTAGTAAAAGTTAGCATGGGTCGAGAACATTCGGGTAAGTGAGTAACATTAGTAGGAATATACTATCTTACCATAAAGAGTAAGAAAATCTATCAAATCTTCCCTAATAGTGTGGGGTATCTATTGTCGCACAAAGATTCGAATCTTCGTACAAATTTCTCATGTCACTGATACACAAATTAAAGTCGTATGTTGATCCCCGAGGAGCTTAGATATATTAGCATAACTATCAATTCGGCAAATCAGTTTTTCCTCGCTCTGTGCATTTAATACATAGCGAAAAGGAAAAAATATGGTAACCATATGGAGTAAACTTTGTTAAAAACATATTTGCTCCAATCATGAATCGCCTCATCATCAATTTCATCCAACTAAATGACCAGCATTTTTTGTTGAATTGTGTTGTAGGCCTGATGAAAACCAAACTTCCGTATAAATTATCCACTTCTCCACAAGATCCTATATTCTTGTAGGGAAGAGGAGAGGAAAATGAAATTGTTGTTTAAAAAGCGAGTAATCTTAGAAGACTAGTTGGATCCTATTCCCTAAATATCCATTGTACGAAGCTAAAAACATTGGAAAACATAGTGGTAAGGTATTTGATTTTCAATATTGGCTGGTGGAAACTTTGATGGTAAGTGAGAGGTTCGTCCCTGATTGGCGGGATTCCTTGGAGGTAGGGTGAACTTGGTTGTTGTGTCCAGAGAATCCATAGGGGGTAGTCAATACCTGAATATATTTTTCATGATCCTTGGAGCCTCATCGTCCGATTTAGAGGGAGGTGAGGATACTCTTGAAAATATTCCATGATAATATCACAGTCTCCACCTTTACAGTGAGGGACTTCGGTGAGGAAATTTAAAGTTGAGAGTTTGTAACAATGTCTCTTGAGATTTTACTTACGTTGACCAAAGTGAACATAAATTTCAAAGTGGTCAGTCCTATTTGAAATATTAGCATTGATGCGAGATGGTGTGCTATAGTATCACACCAGAAGTTCCTTCCGACAATTTCTTCAATTTTTAGTTCTCTTAACAACAGTTTGATCAAAACTAACTCACAATAGCTACAACTATTGCTTGATATTTTGTTCTGCACTAGATCGAGACCCACACTTTGTTTCTGAATTACACAACCAAATTACCTTGAAAACAAACACAATTTCAGATGAATACGTCCATGGATGGTGATCTTGTCTCATTAACACTGTATATCCGATTGATATGCTTGTAACCTTGAATCCTAAAGAGTGGTACTTTACTCGAAGATGACTTTTATAACGCAGAATACAAACAATGCCATCCCAATGACTTCGGGGGAGTCATAAAACTAGTTTTAAACTTACCCCTATAAGTTAGAAAGATTGTTCCTATAGACCTCTGATCATGAAAAAATTACAAAGTAGTTTGAAGTAAAAAAATTAGATTTAGATGGGGTGCTTAATGGGAGCATACTACAACTACTTGGCACAAGTTGAGTTCAATGATAAATTCTAAGAAGATCCCTTATCTAGTATAATAGGGGTGGGCATAGTCAAACCAAAAACCAGAACCACTAATACGAGTATTCTTCCTTAAAAAGTTCTCATTTATAGATTCCTTATTTATTATGGAATCTTCCAATCTTAGTAATATTTTTAGGCTAGCAGAGGTTCATAAAAATAAATTTTTCTTCTACTATTCTTTACAAACTATCAGATCATAACCATACGTGTTTTTGGGTGTTATTTCAAGATAGGGTTAGAGGTACTTCAAGTGGGTTGTCTATAATGGATTTTAGCCGACGTCGAATATAGTTGGGTGAGTTCTAAACAAGTCAATACAAGTATGGAAGACTTGCATAGATCATACCTTTGTTGGAGAGGATTGTGGGATGTGGTAAGGGAATGACCACCAAGTCCTCATGCTAACGGACCGAACTATTGAAGTAGGATATACAGAAGTGAAAGAAGGTGAATGCGAAGGCGGAGTGCATTTTGAAGAGCACAAATATCATTTGGTTGAGTTTAATCCACATGATAAAGTGTAAATCAGCTCACGAAATATGGAGGACCCTCGTTTTAATGTGTTCCACAACCAAGAATGAAGCTTGGCTACAGATATTGGAGAAGAATCGGCTAACACCACAGAAGGAACCTTCAATCTCTAGTATTTTTGAGATTACTTAACTTATGTTCTAAGATTATCTATGAATCCGAAAAAGGCTATTTTGAAGCACAACGAGAAAATATTATTCGTTGTTTTAAAACTTAATATATGCAATTTTTAATGTCAATCATGATGGTCGACACATCCATACTTGGAAAAAATTTGAAAAATTTGTTGTTGACACAGGAATTACTAGCGAGTGTTGT